>CM032479.1:16368776-16396570 GCA_019059595.1 Marasmia exigua
ATAGAATAGTGTGCATTCCCTTTTAGAGGATGGCGAGGAAGATGACCAAATAAAGACTGCTGCCTGGATTTTGACACACTGATTTAGCCAAATAGAATAGTGAGTAACTTACCTTACATATTCATCGTGATTTTTTAATACCCGAGAAAACTCTCGAGGGCATCATACTAATGAAAACAAAATTATTACCTAAGAAATTTAGGAACTCTTCTTTAAAAAAAATCGCTTTCTCATACACATCGCAGCACCTCTCCGTACTAAAGTGATGGAGAGGTGTTTTTTTTTTCAATGTTTATGTTCCCTTAAAGTTCATACGGGAAACGTGATTTGTTTTCATTAGTATAATGCCTTAGAGAAGTTTCTCGGGTATTCAATGTCACAAAAACAATGCATAACTATTTTATTAAATTACCTGTAATTTCAATAAAATGTTAATTTAAAAAATTGATTTATTATACAACATATGATGCTGTTTTGACATCTGTTTTTCTGTAACCCATGTCGTATCAACAAGTACTTATAGCTCTACCTCCACAAAGTCGACTTTCCCATGCTTCGCGGGACGCGGGGGCGCGAAGTGCGCTTGACCAATCCAAAAAAATATATGTTCTATTTGGTTCTAATCAGTCGGATGTCGATCGTCGCCGTCACAGACCAATAAGATTGACGTTCGCAGATGATAACCGTGCGACTGCGCGAGTTCCAAAGAGAACTTTTTCGATTGGTCAAGCACACTCCCCCCTCCTGCTGATTGGCCCAAAGAGAAAATAAACTTTTTGGATTGGTCAAGCGTACTCGATTTTACTCGGTAAAGCTAAAGTAATTAATTGATTTGATATTATTTATATTAAGTTGTTATAAATCAAGTTGCTTGCAAATGTTTGTAAAGGAGATTTTTATTCTTCTGATCATCAGATGTTCGCTGTCATGACTTTCTTGATGCATTATACTTATTATTATAATTGAGCTGTGGAAAGATGGCGTCCGTTTTAATTTTTCGGAGAGATGGCAACAACATCACATTGCCTACACGTAGCATCAAGAAATGTCTAATTTAATCTGCCTGAAAATTGCAATATAATAAGTATTTACGTTCGGCTACAACAGACTACGTACGGAATCCCGTACGTTGGGTTACTTTACTACTATTTGTCTTTCTTCACACGATATTTCCATTTAAGTCTATTTCATACATAAAGCATTATGTGGATAGGGTTGCAAAAGTCAGAAAAAGTGTCGCCTCATTTTAATGGACAAAAACGACAATAACATTTATTTTTCATTTTTCTTTTTTCACTTTCAATTGCTATGTATGTTTTTTAATTTCATTGCCACCAACCATTCAGGCCATATTAATTTCTTTCTCATTGGTTTCAGATATAATTTGGCGTTTTCTTGAATTAAAGTAAAGTAAACGTCATTAACTCCGCCCTGGGACACGCCATACCATCTCAGCGCCAGTCTCAAGCCTGGTTAAGGAGGAGAGGTGATGGATACCGGTTTTAAACTCTTTTTATTAACCGACTTGAAAAAAAGAGTTCTCAATTCTACTCTTATGTTTTTGTTTATGTCTACCGATATTTATATTTTTTAATGTCTACCTACCTACACATTTAGAGTACAAATTCAATAAATGGTTTTCATATTGAGTTTGTGATTTTTTTATTTAAATTTTCATTCCATTAATTTTATTTCTGGTTCGATTCCCGGGCACTCGGGCAGTACAAGCACAATTAAAAAAACCCAAGAATGCAGTTTTATTCCTTTAAAAAGAATAAAGGATTTTTGTTTAGGTAAAAAGTGAGCCAAATAATGAGA
This sequence comes from Marasmia exigua, assembly GCA_019059595.1. Classification (NCBI taxonomy): domain Eukaryota; kingdom Metazoa; phylum Arthropoda; class Insecta; order Lepidoptera; family Crambidae; genus Marasmia; species Marasmia exigua. The sequence goes on from CM032479.1 coordinate 16,370,595, forward strand.
CACTAAAAGCATGAAAAAATCCGCCTTCAAACAGCACGAACTAAAAAAAGTAAAATAATGTATAAAGTTTAAAAATATTATTTTACAGTATTTAGTTCACTAAAAGCATGAAAAAATCCGCCTTATATTAATTTTTTATTTATTAAAATATTATTTTACAGTATTTACTTTGTGGTTATTGAAGGCGGTTTTTTTCCCGGATCCGCAATCAGCGCAGAGTTGGTTTTCGCGGCGGCTTCGATTGAAGCCTACAGGTTTTATTTCCCCAACCCACTCTGCACTGCAGCCAGGAGTGTACGGGCGCGGAAGGGTACGGTCAGCATCAAAAGTAGCATAACACTTTAGTACCATGGCAAAGTAATGGTTGTGCCTAGATGGCCCACCCAACCATGGTACCCTATTTTCCAAAGACTTTTAATATCGGATAAACCATCTTTAAACCTAATGAAGGTGTTGTCACATTTCATTCTAGTAACTCGGATATTCATCCGAATCTCACCCTGGTTGCTCGACTGTTGTTCGGACAGCGTTACTTCGACGCAGTATACCTCCATCCATTGTGGACAGCATGATGACATCACTTTCTAAAAAATATTTACGGCAGTACGACGTCGTACTTATATATATATGATGATGATATGATATTGATATGTACGAGGCGTTTGTGCCATCGGTCTTACATTTCCTTACAGAATCCTTTAACAATGGAAGTCAATACACTAGTCTGAACACCTATAGATCTGCTCTCGCTCTTATACTTGGTCCTTACATGTCAAGAGACGATAGGATTTCAAGGTTTTTAAAAGGTGTGTTTCGCCTGCGACCACCGCATTCCAAATATCTTGTAACTTGGGACACATCGTTAGGTCTTAACACAGATCACCCCCAATAGATGCCGTATGAGTACCGCTTTCTTCTAATTTCAACGTGTCAACTTTAGGCGGTAGGAAAGGGGAGAGGGAGACGTAACACTCGCTACGTGATTGGCTACTTCAACGACAGTCGGTCCAGTAGTGATGTTTATTTTATTTATTTATTTATTTATTTATTTATTTAAAAAGGATTACCAACATAGGATACAGCTATAAAAACACAAAAACAATAACACTAGGATGTTTAAGCTAACTGTCCCTACAATTACAGGTAACCACGTCATGCTTAATAATATAAAACGAAAAGACAATAATAAAAATTCAAATACATATTGCAAAAAGAAATAAAGTTATATAAACATTAATAAAATTACTTTATATATTATTTAAATTCAAATTAATAAATTCTTCCATACAGACTAAAGTACACCACCAACTTTAATAGAGTTTATGAACTTGGGGAGGCTCTGAAAATTTATGTCCAGTTCAGGCAGTTTTTTACTTAACTCATTATATAAGCGAGACAAGCGAACAACAGGAGAATCATGGCCCATCCGCGTTCTGCATAGCTTATGTCTTAACAACCCGCCGGGATAACGTGGCAATCTACTAGGAATATTAAAACCTATTTTTTTCAGCAATTCCGGACTATCAATGCGGTTGTTAATCAACTTGTACAGGTAAGCCATATCGAGATAGGTGCGTCGTTTGTAGAGCGGATCAAGTTGAAAATACTTCACCTTGTCAATATAGGTTCTAATTGTTCTAGGCATTCTAAAACGATATGACAGACTGCGAATTAGCTTTTTCTGAACTCGTTCTATTCTGTTTATGTACGTCTTATAGCTTGGACACCAAACAGTGCTGCAGTATTCCAACTTACTCCTTACATAGCTATTATAAAGAAGGATAACCGTACCCACGCTTTTAAAGTCTTTAGTACTTCTCAAAATAAAACCTAGTGATTTATTAGCCTCTTTAATAATTTTGTCTATATGCTCTGAAAACCGCAGTTGACTATCTACCTGAACACCGAGATCCCTAATAGATGTGACTTCCTTCAACTTCTCACCCACAATTCTATATTCCGACATGATTTTGTGAAGTTTTCTCGTAAACTTTATATGGTAACATTTTTCATAGTTTAAAAACATCTTATTTTTGCAACACCATTCATGAAGAATGTTTAAATCCTGTTGCAAGCCTTCAGTGTCGTCCATACTTGAAATTATTTTCGTCAATTTCAGGTCATCAGCGAACAGATAGAACTGGCTATGTTTAATTTTAACTGCAATGTCGTTTATGAAAATGTTGAAAAATAGGGGTCCTAGCACGGAGCCCTGGGGAACTCCTGTGACGAGTAAAATAACTTTTATTCAATGTCGATAACCTAATATATAATTTTATTGATTATCAAAATGATTTTAACAAGAACTTAACTAGACTTTCAATTTATGCTGTTTAAATTAAACTACCGTCCTCTACATACAAAATATGATATAATAGTGAGTGAAATTAAATTTATCAAGTTTCACTAAGTTACGAAACGTTGATTTAATAGTATATTTAATAAAAGTTTAATTAATTTATTTAATCTTATTGCACAAAGTGTAACTATAAATGTTGTACTTAATACCGGAAGACGTTTTTTGCCACTCAACCATTAAAATAAGCTTTAAGTTTGTTGATGGTGTGAGAGAAACAATACTAAAACTACAAGTAAAATAATATAAATATACAATTAGATAACAACTTTTTTTATGTTATATGCGGCAGACGAGCAGACGGCTCACCTGATGGTAAGCGATTGCGCCGCCCATGGAGCAAGTCGAGCAATAATAGAGTAGGAATAAAAGCACTAATGAAATTAAAAATATATTTATTAAAATATTCACACAAGATACAATTAAATTTATTGGTTTTTAAATTTTCAAGTTTAGTATACACCCTCCTCACTGCAGCTTTTGGATTTGACTTTCTGGTAAGGTACAGTAATCTTATATAAACTAATAAAAATGTAGGTGGTTAGCATATTGTCAAAGTCAAAGTCAAAGTCAAATAATTCTTTATTTGCATAGGCTTGTACACAGCACTTACAAATCGTCATACATTTGAATGACTTAAAACTATTTATAAGTACTTATGTATAATTTACATGTTAATACATAAATATGTTGATACATAAAATATACTAAAGAAATAAATAAAATTATTGAATAATCAATCAAGTCAATTATTGAATAATCAATATAAATCAATTTTATACAGTAATAAATGCTGCTAAGCCTAATAAGAATAAAGAATAAATATATCTTAATTTTATTTAATTATTAGTTGAAAGAATGCAAATAGTTCCTATTTAATTATTAATTCCGTATTTCCTTGTTGACAAAAAAAAATCTACATGCAATTTATGATAGGACAAATATCGATATACCTATTATTATTTTTTAGAAACTTAGTTGTGCATCACTCGTAATTCTTGGTCACATTTTGGTTCTATGACAGAAAGAGACGAACATATGAAATAAACATATGAGAGAAAGAGACCTTTTCAAAAAGACATCAACGCGCTTGGACAATCAACATGACACGTCCATTTTAACTTGACCTCTGCGAAAAATAATTCCAAATGAATTTTTACTTACCCATGAAAAGTTATACCATCTTTCTTCAAGCTAGAATTTTTTCCACATCATTTCACAAAACAATAAGTAATTTTTCTGTCGAAAACAAACGCTTATAACACAAATAACTTTTTCGCACGGACAAACTTCCAGGTCAAAGACTTGGTCAGCACTGAAACAACGACTACTAACATTTGTACAATATCACATATGTTTGGCACGCGTCAGATGCCCGTAATGCGGTTAGCAGTATCTATTGGGGGTGATCTGTGGGTCTTAACTATTTAAGCAATCAATATCCTAATGAGGAATTGTCGCTTGAGTCCCTGTCTATAAAAGGGCGCTACTCTGCTAGCCCGGCACATCGTATCCAGACGCTTTCCAAAATAAATATCAATAACATTGAAATCCTACCGTCTCAAATTATGATCAAGATACCAGACCAAACTAAGCTGAAATTAGGGCCGCAAAAAACCCAAGCGATGGTTGTAACCAAAAGGCTTAAATTTGACACTCCAGCCCTGAGTATGGGAGGGGTGTGCATTAGCATGTCAAAGGAAATCAAAATCCTAGGCCTGACAGTTGACGAGGGACTTACATTCAACACCCATGTATCCGTAAGGGGTACGAGGGTATACACAAGCAATGTAGATATTACTACTTGCACCGACGACCTGTTGGGGCTTATAGAAAACTGGAGGGTAGACCGAGATATGTTAAGCTCTGACCACAACGCCATTCTCTTCGATGTTAAAGTTCAGAAAAGTAAAGGAATAAAGGTCCAAAGAACAACTAGGCTGTATAACACCAAAAAGGCCAACTGGGAGTTATTCCAAGAGAAACTGGTGCAAAACAAAGGTGTTAAAAACATTAATATAAACACGATTACAGGTATCACCAATAAAACTGAACTGGAAAACACCATCGTCCAACTGACAGAGGCCATTACAGAGGCGTGCACAGAGGCCATACCATCCAAGCGAAACACCGAAACGCTAACCGTTCCCTTGTGGAGCGAGGAACTGAGTAAGATGAAGAAGACGATGATAACATTTCGTAGGAGAATACGAGATGCAGCGCCACATCGAAGAGAAAAGGTCGTCGAAGAGTATCGGCAGAAGAGAGAAATCTATGAGTGCCATGCCAAGAATGCCCGTACACAAAGCTGGAAAGATTTCTGTCAGAAACAGGATAGAGAAGGAGTATGGGAAGGTATATACAGAGTTATAACCAGAACCGCCAAAAGACATGAAGATCTGACCCTAACCCAAGATGGGAAATACTTAAGTACCCAAGAATAGCCGAGACATTCTACCCAAAGGACCATGGGAGGGAATGGATGGACTGACGCCACGGATCATAAAGCGAGCATGGAGAGCAAGTGGAGAGGAAATGCTGTATATGTTTTCCGCGTGCATAAGAGAAGCTGTGTTCCCAGCCATATGGAAGACCGGAAGACTTGTGGTTTTGCCAAAAGGCAACGACAAACCCCTGACAGACCCAAAAGCGTATAGACCGGTAACGTTGCTGCCCATTTTGGGAAAGATACTGGAACGTCTCATTATCACCTGCGCTCCTTGTCTGCACCGGAATATCTCACCAAGTCAGCATGGTTTTAGGTGTGGAAAGTCAACGGTTACGGCGATTAACGCAATTATGGACCGAGTTACGAATACCTCCAAAAACTATTGCCAGCTTATATTCTTGGATATTTCAGGGGCGTTCGACAACGCCTGGTGGCCCATGGTCCTGCTCAAAGTGAAACAAGGTGGATGTCCACCAAATATTTACAAAATCTTAGTGAGTTACTTCACAGACCGGCGAGTGGGATTATTCATGGGTCGACAGGTGGTGTGGAAGAGGTCTACAATGGGCTGCCCCCAAGGTTCGGTGTTAGGGCCTACTTTATGGAATCTTCTGCTCGATGACATCCTTAGGCTACCGATGCCCGAGGGCGTCAGCATGACAGCCTATGCGGATGATATCACGATCGCGATCGAAGCACCAACCAGAGCTAAAATAGAGCGAGATGCACAATATATGCTCCAGGCGGTGTCCGAATGGGGGCATCGGAACCGTCTGACTTTCTCAGCTGCTAAGTCGCAGACGCTTACCTTAAAAGGCAAATTCAAGCGCCCCCCAACGATACGTATGGACAATAAATCGATCGCGCACGTGAGCATGGCAAAGTTACTTGGGGTGGTGATTGACCAAGGGTGCTCCTTCTTGCAGCATGCGAACTTTATCGGCCAGCGGGCTAGTAACTGCTTCGGGAAGATGTCGAGAATATCTTCATCGACCTGGGGCGTGCGGTACAAAGCACTGAAGGGACCTGTATTCAGTCCTGTATTCAGGGACCTATGTTGCAAGTCTTACTTACGCTGCGGCAGTTTGGTGGCACCGGGCAAGCATCTTCGTGGTGAAGCGAGCTTTGCTGCGCACCCAGCGGCCTGCAATGATTCTGCTCACGAAGGCTTATAGGTCTGTTAGCACATCAGCGCTGCCCGTGCTAGCTGCGGTGTTGCCGGCCGACTTAGAAGTCGTTCGTGTGGGACGATTCGCCCAGGAGTGCCCAAAGGAAGCCACAGACAAGGAGCAGACGGCACTTAAACGTAGAATATTCGGAGATGTTGTTGCCCAATGGCAGGAGCGCTGGTCGACCAGCGACAAAGGAAGAGAGTTGTCGCAGTTTTTCCCAGACGTAGAAATGAGATTATCGGCCGGTTGGGTGGAACCAGACTACGCTGTGTCACAAATACTTACAGGACATGGGAGTTTTAACAGCAGACTGCACGCGATGACTCTCTGTGAGTCACCTGTATGTCCCTGTGGAGAAGCTGATGAAACTCGGGACCATGTGCTGTGGGAATGTCAGCTGTATGAAGAAGAGCGGCAACAGATGCTGAATGACTGGAACAGAAACGAGATAGGACCAGTATACCATCAAGAGATGGTCAACTCTGCAGAAGGTTTTCGACGGTTGCGTGCGTTTGCACACAAAAGGTTTAACATCAGGAAGGAGATTGATTGATGTGGAACTGCCCGAGCGCGAGTCGCTTGTGTTGTGGTGTTTCACGCCCCATTTGGGGAGAAGTGACATTGAGATGGGACACAGACACAGACTTTGTAGGGAGTGAAGAAACGCACCGGGGAAAGAGCCCTTAGCAAGTACCTGGTGAGCGTCTCCCAAGATTCGGTCCGTATGCCGAGACGGTAGGAAGGACCATGGGCTGGTGGAGGGACTGTGTCTACCCAAAGGACCTTGAAACAACAGATACGGATGGACATCGCCGCGACCGAGAAGCAGCAGAGCGGGTAAACGATCGGACGAAAGTTGAACATCATGACCCCCCGTTTACACTGCTGGAGCTAAAGACCGCGGTGGAAAGTTTCAACCCAAAGAAGGCCCCCGGAGCGGATGGCTTCACGGCTGACATCTGCAGCAAAGCGCTGAAGCAAGACCTAGAAGAGTCGCTTGCCCTATACAACAAGTGCCTACAGATAGGACACTTCCCGGACATCTGGAAACAGGCCACAGTAGTGGTCCTGAGAAAACCGGGCAAGGATGACTATACTACAGCCAAAGCGTATAGACCCATTGGTCTACTACCAGTCCTAGACAAGATACTAGAGAAACTGACAGTAGCAAGGATGAAATATCACCTAGTACCGCGGATTAGTACTCGCCAATACGGATTCATGCCCCAGCGGAGCACCGAGGACGCCCACTACTGTCTAATGAACCGAATCAAGGGTATGATTGGGCTGAAGAAGCTGGTAACCCTAGTATCATTGGACATAGAGGGGGCCTTCGATAGCGCATGGTGGCCGAAGATTATAATTCGATTGGCTGAGGAAGAGTGCCCGGTCAATATCAGGAGGCTGCTGGACAGTTATCTCAGCTGCAGAGGAGTCACAGTAAGGTACGCTGGGGAACAAAGCACGCGAAGCACCAGTAAAGGATGCGTGCAAGGGTCAATTGGCGGACCAATACTCTGGAACCTGCTCCTGGATCCGCTGCTACATGCCTTGGAGAAAAAGGGGACGTATTGCCAAGCGTTTGCGGACGATGTAGTCTTAGTGATTGACGGAGACACAGCGCTGGAAGTGTCCGAGCACGCGAATGCCGTATTGGACTTCACACTGAAGTGGGGAGAATCCAATAAATTGAAGTTTGCAGCACACAAAACCTGCGCCATGCTGATAACGAAGAGGCTAAAGTATGACACCCCGAGACTGAAAGTGGGAGGAACCAACATACAGATGTCGAAGGAGATCAAGCTGCTCGGCCTTACGATCGACGACAAATTGACATTTAACGCGCATATCAATAACCAGTGCAAAAAAATCGTCGAATTGTATAAGCAGCTCTCTAGGGCGGCAAAAGTTAGTTGGGGCCTTGACCCTGAAATCATTAGGGTTATATACAACGCAGCCGTCGAACCAGCTATGCTCTATGCTGCAGCAGCCTGGGCACCAGCCGCCCGGAAGATAGGAGTCATAAAGCGTCTCAACATGGTGCAACGGCGTTTCGCTCAAAAGCTATGCAAGGCTTATTGCACAGTTTCCCTAAACTCGGCTCTTGTCCTTTCGGGGATACTGCCTCTCGACCTCAGAGTACAAGAGGCGGCCGCCGCGTACGAGGCCAGAAGAAGGTCGTCGCCGGGGGGACTAGGAGATAGGGAAACCGAGAGTGTGGTAGGCTTTGTAGAAGCTCCACACCCGGCAAAGCACAAAAACTTGGAGTTCACCTGTCTGGTGGACCAGGAGTCGGTGGACATGCACAATACGCAGTCGGTGAGAATATTCACCGACGGCAGCAAGCTCGAGGGAAAGGTGGGTGCAGCTCTTTCCTTTTGGAAAGGAGAGGCCGAGACCCGATACCTCAAGCTCTGCCTGTCGCCGTACTGTACTGTATACCAGGCGGAACTACTTGCTATATGCAGAGCCACGAGGGAGATCCTTAAGGGGAGGGAGATGAGTTATGGTGTTTACAGCGACTCACGAGCAGCGCTCCAGGCAGTCGTAAACCATGGGTCTCTCCATCCTAGCACTGGAAGCAAGGGAGAATCTGCAAGGGGCCTTTCTACAGAGGAAAGATGTCTCTTTGTTCTGGATTAAGGCTCATGCAGGTTTGTCCGGCAATGAGCGCGCGGATGACCTAGCTAAAGAGGCAGCTCTAGGCTTAAAAAGGAAGGCAGACTACGACAGATGCCCAATGTCGTACGTGAAGAAGATACTCCGTGAGGAGACTTTAGAGGCCTGGAGTAAAAGGTACGCCACGGGAGAAACTGCGTCAACGACGAAGTTGTTCTTCCCAGATGCAGTTTTTGCATACCGGGTGATACGGAAAATAAGACCTGCAGGCCCCCTCACTCAGATCCTAACAGGTCATGGTGGATTCTCCCAGTACTTGCACAGGTTTAAGTGCCGGGAGAGTCCAGCGTGTGCCTGTGATCCTGATACAGCAGAGACCGTCCAACACTTACTCACAGAATGTCCCATAAATAGTAGACTTAAACACGATTATGAAAAAAGAACAGATAACACTATTACAATAAACACATTGCCAGAACTAATAATAACACCAGCTTTTAGAAGTTACTGCCTTGCTATTTGGGAGAAAGCACATCTGAGAAATAAGGATAAATAAAAAATTTGCTCAAATTTATAAATGCTTTTATAAAAGGAAGCAAATAAATATGTTAGTAGAATATAAGAAATAGATTATAAGCAGTAATTAATATAAGAAAACATGTTTAAAATTAAATAGAAATAAGTAAAAATGTAATAATAAAAATAGTAATAATAAAATGTTAATGTAATTTACATAATAGATAAAAATGTAATTTAGATAATAGACAAAAATTGTAATAGCTTAAAAGTAAAATTAGAAAAATGTGTACTCAAAACTACTTCCCCTTATGAACATAAATAAATAAAGGTTATACCCAAATTTAGTTAGTATAGATAGCAAGATGAATAGGAAGGGTCTCTCCCTGACCCCACGCGTGAAAGATGATGGATGAAAGAAAGATATAGGATGAGGAAAGAAAGTGCGAGAGGAATATATGATAGAACTGGAATGAATGAGTAGAAAATTAAAAAATAAGATAGCACATGCTCCGAATAAACATCAGAGGTAGTTGGTAGGAAATAAAAAAAAAAACACCCATGTATCCAACGTATGCCGTAAGGCACTAAACATATACCGTCAGCTGTCAAGGGCCGCAAAGGTTCACTGGGGCCTCAACTCGGTGGTAATAAGAACTATGTATGTGGCAGTGATAGACCCCATAATAATGTACGCGGCGAGCGCCTGGGCACCTGCGACGAATAAAATAGGAGTCAAGAAACAGCTCAACGTGGTCCAACGAGGCTTGCCCAAAAAATATGACAAATTTAAATATTAGGCGTACAAAACCGTATCACTGAACTCTGCCCTACTGCTCTCTGGACTGCTTCCGCTGGACATCAGAATCCGGGAAGCGGCCTCTCTCTAACGAAGTAAAGAGAGAATACTCCCGAAGGGTGGTGGGCGACAGAGAGATAGAAAGACCAAAGCAGCACACGGAGCTACCACATTCGGCGAGCGAAATTGGTATAGAGTTCGACCTAATCGAGGACCGCACAACTTCTTCAACACAACCATAGTAACCTCAAGATCTTTACGGACGGAAGCAAAATTGAGGGTAGAGTTGGCGCCGCGGTATCCCTGTGGGATAACGTGAGGGAAACAGCGCATAAGAAATTGAGGTTGGAGAGGTTCTGCACGGTATACCAGGCGGAGCTCTTGGCTCTACAAAGGGCTACCGAAATAGCTCTCAAGAAACGAGTAGGTAGAGCGGATAGATATCCGCTACAACTACCCCGACATACACCAACCCCCCCCCCCCCTACATCGACCCCCCACGGGACCCCCCCCGACCCCCCTCAAGCCTCCCCACGAACCCCCCCCCCCCTTCCCCCCTCCCGGGTACCTCACCCCCACTGGGCCTAACTCCGCAATTTCATCATTTTAATCGGCAACAAATTTCCAGTCGATTGGCCCCTAGGCATTTTGAGAATACCCCCTCCCAACTCCAAAAAACAACTTGGAAGGACAGCATCGAGCTGTACACCCACAAAAACTCTTCACATCAACGGGTCATCAACACCTCACAGTATTAACACACACACACATAACATACTCTAAGTAACAACCAACTAACAAAACCAACTAACACCATGTCTTCGCCTTCGTCCGTCTCCAACACCACTCCTACCACAACCTCAGAGGTAAGACAGAGTCTGGACGACTTGGCAAGGGCACCCGGCTGTGTCTCCCCCAGTCATGACGCCACTGTCATGCAGCGAGTGGGTGAACGGCCCCCCTCTCCTCCACCTCCGCACGTTTTTCTTCGAAGGTGGAAGAAGACGGGGGGCCGCAAGGCCCTCTTCAAACCCAAGCCCCACAAGCGACTCAGGCGAGCAGCTTGCCAGGCACAACAGCAACAAAACACCAAACACAAACCAAACACAGACAAACGACACACAAAATCACGAAAAGAAAGAGCGGCGCTGCAGCAAAAGGTCCCAGCGATCTCTGCAGAACAGTCGCAATCAAACAAGGATTGGCCAAGAAAACGGCGACCGGCGGACTGCGAAGGGTGGTGTCGCTGAGGAATGCGCAGGCTGTAGCGCGCAAAACACTGCAGGACGACGTCAGAAAACTGGCCGACGTGTCCCTGCTGGATACCTCAATGGCATCACCCCGAAAGGCAGTCCCAAGGAGTCCAGAAAGTGAGACGGCGCCTGTAAAGGAAGGCCCAACAACAACCAGCGGAAGCCGGGTACCACAGGCCACACCCGTCCAGGCGCAAGAAGTGACGGAGCCCACCACCGTACCTCCCCTCAAGGACCACTACACCATCGTGCTTTCAACGACACCCGAGAGTAAAGTGGTGTCTGATGAAGAGGAGGAGGATGACAACACCAAACCCGCACTCCAGGAAGAGTGGTCCAAGATGGATGCGGACCTAAAAGACCAGGGAGTGTGGGAGGACAACCGAAGCGAGACCACAGACGGTAACTGGACGGACGTGGAGAGCGAAGGCAGACCCAGCGTCCTACCACCAATGGGAGGCCGGACGGGAGTCTGCAAGGACTTAGCCACAGAAAGGGCCCAGGAGTACCTGGCTTTAGGCAAAGGGGCACTCGAGAGCTCTAAAACCCTGAAGCGAGAGCTAAGGGCCACAGCAGTCGAGTGCCTCCAGAACCTCTACGGGCTCGTGCTCTCCCTGGCCGACTCCAGAAACAGACACAGGCTGCGACTGGAGGAGGAGAGGTCGAGAGCAGCAAGGGAGCTGGGGGTCTAATTTCAAGTTACCACGTACGATCGTTCGATCGAGCCGACAGTCAATCAATTGTAGTTTAGTTTTGGCAATTTGAAATACCATCGTATGGGACACTTTCGTACGGATCCGACCATAGACTCTCGTGAATGAATGATATTCGCTGATGATAGTGTCGCCGAAAGACCCACATCAAATAAAACCAATTGAATTGATTTTATTTATAATTAACAATATTTTTTTAAAGAATAAAAGATATTTGAATTTTTAAATTAAAGGACTATTGTTTAATGTGTTTGAAAGAAAGATTTTAAATAATAAAAACATTAAAATGTTAAAATATTTTTAAAAATCTGACAGCTTGTTATTTTTCTACATCATAGCCCATATAGTTATCTGTGGCCATCTGTGAAACATTAGAAAAAAAACTTGTAAATTATTGACATAAGTATGTACGTACGATAAATATGCAATCTCAATACATAATTTAAAATATTGTAAAATTGTTTGAAAGCGTATGTACATTAGTATTATGCTTATATACAAGTTCTATAGTTATCTAAAGACTCTACTTTCTTAAGTAAAATCAAGTATAAGTTAGGTTAGTCGCATAATCCTACCTAAATAAGTTTATTTGTTATAAATTTTACTCTGCCGGGGACCACTCGGCCACGGAGTAGAATAGGCCATCCTCACTCTTACCGAGGTGTCGTAAAAGGCCAATAAGGTAAAGCTGCTGGCATGATCATCAGCACCCAGACATGGAAAACTGCATTTCTATCAAAACCCTCGCCAACCCGTCTGGCAAGCGTGGTGAGTATGGCAATTACCCCTCATGTGATTGAGGAAGGCCCGTGCCCCAGCAGTGGGGACTTAAATGGGGCTGATGATGATGACTATTCCAATTTACACTTTAGAAAGAACAACTTTGAAACATCATTTCTATAATTTAACCATTTGTAATTAAATATTTCAGTAAACAAGACATCAAAGTTCTCCATTGGACCAAACTGTAATAGAAAGCTGAGCTTTCTAGCTCATACTGTTGGAGAATGAGTTGAAAAAGTGAACATCTCACCGGAGGGTAATCAAAATAACAAAAAATTATTTAACTGAATCTATAATATCTGTGCTATAACTAATTTCCTTACTGAAAGAAAAAAGATAAAGATAATATAATTGTTTGAAACATGTATACAAAAAGTGTAATCCTTATAAATAAATATTTCACAACATCACATACATTGGTCTGACCTCCGAGATAGGTACCTCAAGCACCTGTGTTACGGATATCAGAATCAACAGTGGATTACAAATATATGCATATAATACTTTTCTTTAATAAATACATACTAATAATACATAGAAAACACCCAGACCAATACAAACAGACATGTTCATGCACACAAATGTTTGTACTGTGCGGGGATTGAACCCGCAACCCTTGAACAAAGGCAGCATTCACTACCGTTCCAAATGGGTTGTCAAATCCTTGCAGTGTTATTCTTGGTTGGTGGTCCAGAACCATGATTTTGGAGGCCAGTGTACCGTGAGCCATGATCGAGGATTTGGCGAGTCTGGCAAATACTATGAAGGGACTGCCGTCTGACCTTAACAACCCTTAGACGGGGGAACCACACCAAATTAATCATGGTTACATGTTACAGAAACTTATTCAAGTAATCTTAAGTGCATATGGAGCTCGTTGGTAGAAATATGCATTTGAGTTTATTTTTTACATTATTTCCAATCTAAAATTAAATAGCTTGTTTTTATTTACTTAATAAGTATGATTGTAATCGAAATACTATGTACCTACCAACAGTTTTTTGTATGAGAGAGCAATAAAATACTTTTATTATTAGGTATTTATTTAAAACTCCTTTATGATTATTGCAGAATATCTACCAGCATTGCACAGATCTCCACTAGAAGAAACATACCCAGTTCCAGTACTCCGGGCTTCATTGCTAAACGAAGTTAATTATTTGCTGAAAATAGTTTGTTATAATTCAACTGATAAGTACCTATGGACAAGCATCATTCAGTCATCATTTATTATGTAAATAAAGTAAAGTATCAGCTTAATTATTCCCTTTGTAGGGCTAAGACCCCCATCATAGAAATGAAGTCAGCGCTACTATGATGGGATTAGGCTTAATCATCACTCTTGCCAAATGCGGATTAGTGATCACAAACCCGAACTATGTTCGGAAAATTCAAAACATACCTTTGCTCGACCCGGGAATCGAACCCATGACCCTGAGATCATGGCCACAGGGCCATCGTCAGAACTGTCTTAAACCATTAGACAATGGGGCATTGTTTTATTTGTAAATAGTTAAAGGTTATTAATTAATACTAAGTGGGTGTGTGAAGATAGATAGATAGACATCCTTTATTGCACAGAAAGAATACAAAATATGTGTGTGTACATAGTTGTTTTCTTCTTAAAAATAGGATAACATTATTGTATCTTTTATTATTTATTTTAAGAAAAGATTCCATCACATGTACTTTGTTGTTTTTTTTCATTCCTTATGTACTGCTCTCCTGTTAATTAGTATGTTAATCGCATGAGTGTTAACAGGGCTTTTGGAACAGTGGTAGTGAATGATGGCTTTGGTTCAAGGGTTGCTGGTTCGATCCCCATACAGTACAAACATTTGTGTGCATGTACATGTCTGTTTGTATTGGTCTGGGTGTTTTCTATGTATTAGTATGTTTTTACAAAAGAAAAGTATTGTATGTATATATTTGTAATCCCACTGTGGACTATGATATCCGTAACACGGGTGCTTGAGCTACCTATCTCGGAGTCAGATCAATGTACATATGTGATGTTGTGAAATATTCTATGGGATATATTGAAATTCACTAACTAATAGTGGAGCAAATGTATTAAACCAGTTAAACATAAGTTTAACTGGTTGGTACTGTGTAATCTTTAATGGATATCCAAAATTACCCCAAAATTGTAAAATTTATAAGTAGATAACTAGGTACTTAGTTATGTAGGAACCTAACACAAAGGTAAGTAGGTAGGTATACCTACTTTTTAAGGAAAGAGAAAACTTATTACGTATACTTGTAATGTAGACAAAGTAGGAACTTAGGCAAAATTATTGCCTCTTGTAATACATAATTGAGGCTTGCAAATGGTTAAAACCCTCAAAATGTATTTCACTTTGTACTTTGGTGGATTAATACCTAATTGAGTCAAAAGCCTATATAAATAATACCTAATTAAACCATCAAAAGTTTCAAACTTTTGAACTGATAAGATTAAGTTTGAAGAATACAATGTACTTAGTCGCAGAAATAGACTAATTACTTAGTGAATCTAGTTTATCTATAAGAAGCCTACACCACTAGGTAGGTATTTAGTATACTTACTTACTTAAATCTGCATAAATCATTGAACTATACCATACATATTCTCACTGGCATAAATCTACAAAAATTCTCAGTAAGTAGGTAAATAGGCACTAAATGTAAATTAATTTACATATTTAAACGTAAGTACTGAGATTCATACATTAAAACTTTGATTAAGCATTAATTAAAAGTACCTAAGTACTCTATGTATTCATAATCATCTATATAGGTATAGCAATTTTAACATTTTATACCAAGAAACTCCGCTTTAAACTAATCTTTATTGATATGTAAGTCATTGGACCTTATTTACAAAGACATAAAGATCCTT
The DNA here is from genome assembly GCA_019059595.1 of Marasmia exigua. Taxonomy (NCBI): domain Eukaryota; kingdom Metazoa; phylum Arthropoda; class Insecta; order Lepidoptera; family Crambidae; genus Marasmia; species Marasmia exigua. Next base: position 16,386,136 of record CM032479.1, read on the forward strand.
TTTTAATACACCATAAATCCATTCAACCGAACCAAAACACCTTTCGAGCTATCGTGAATTTTGACATAAAGACGCGAGACAAGAAATGTCAAATTCGATATTTTGGTTGAGCATTGGTGTCTTCAAATTAGGGTTTGAGGCGAGATGTGTCAAAAGAGTTTCGGTTGAGTTCAACCGACGCAATGTTCACTTCAAATTAGGAAACGTCGTCAAATACGTTTGGTTGAGTCTCAAAGTTAACTTCAAATTAGACCCCCTGGTCCGGGTGGAAAGGGCCCACAACAAGGTACTGAAAGAACAAAGGGAGAGCCTTGAAGAGCGCCTGAGAGAGACAAAAGAGGCGATCTCTGGTACGCAAAGGGCGGTGGAGGGGGTGCAGGGCTGGCTGAATTTCGAGATGGATGGCTTTATGCAATCGCTTAAGGCCACCATCAAAAAGAGTTGCCAGACCACTGCGCCCGTGACACTACCCGAAAACTCCGAAGTGCCTACCACCTGCAAACACCAGGACCAGGACCAAGCCCTAATGGACCTCAGAAAGACTATCGGGGACCTGTCCAATGAGATCCATTATCTCAAAATCGACCTGACTGGAGGGACAAGCCAAAGGGAACAAAGGCAGCGTTCCAAGTCTCCCCCAAAACCAGCACCTCAAAGCTCAGTAACAACAGAGCGAATAGAGGCGGGAATAACGACACTGAAAGCCGACCTGGAGGAAGTGAAATCCCTCATAAAATGCCGGAGACCAGTGTCTAGGACCGCCCTCAACGAGGAGCTAAAGGCAGCGACGCAGCCTATAATAAAAAAGGCGGACAGAATCCTCGAAGAGGTCCAAGAGGTAAAGGACGTTGCCTACACCAGCGGAGGACCGACCCCAGGAGCGTCCTATGGCTTGGCGACTGAACTCGCCATAACCGACACCCAAACGCAGATTGAGAGTTTGACAAACCCTCTCAGAGCGGACGTGTCGGAAGTGGCGAGCCAGTCCAAAGAAATAAACAAGACCCTGACGTGGATCAACTCCTCCCTCAAAAGCAAGCAGGAGACCACCACTACTGAGGCAGCGCCACTAAAGCGTAAGACTACATACGCGACAGTGGCAAAAACGACCCCAAAGACCCGGCATACTATCATCGTGGAATTGACAGACCCCACCAAAACTGGTGACGGAGTGATCGAAGACATAAGGAGTACGCTGGACTTCACGACAGGAATCACTGTCGACAGGGTCCGCAAAGCAGAAAATAGAAAAGTGGTCCTAAGCTGCGAGAAGGAGGAGGACGCAAAGAGGTTGCACGAAAATATTAAGGTGAATGCAACTCTAAAGGTCAAGAGAGCCACGACCACAAATCCACTCGTCAGGATAATAAACGTCCTCTCCTACCACACGGACGCCGAAATCGTCGAGAACATAAAGGCGCAGAATAAGAAATTATTCTCAGAGCTAGCGCCGGCACAATCGACGATGAAGGTGCGATACAGGAAGAGAGCAAGGGACGAGCTACAATGTCACCCGGTACTGGAGGTGTCACCAGAGCTCTATAGGCGCATGATCGAGGAGGGCTCGGTCCACATCGGTCTCCAAAAGAGACTGGTAGAAGACCAGTCCCCTCTGGTACAATGCGCCAAATGTCTCGGCTACGGTCACACGAAGGCCCTGTGTAAGGAGAGCCAACAACTCTGCAATTATTGCGGAGGACAGCACTCCTGGCAGGAATGTCGGAACCGGGAGCAAGGCAACCCACCACGCTGCAAGAACTGCGTGAGAGCAAAGGTAGATACTTTCGAGACGGCACCACACGTGGCTTTCGACCCAAGTTGCCCGCAATGGCAAATCTGGGACGGAATAGCTCGCTCCAAAATAGCATACTGCTAAGGGCACCCAAGACGTAGGGAGTCTGATCGCCAGGGACATCGACATAGGCACAAGGCTGAACATCATCCAAGCCAACTTGCGGAGGTCCAAACAGGCCACCGTAGAGCTTCTCCAGGAGGCGGAGAAACGGGGAGTCTCGATAGCCCTTGTGCAGGAACCATACGTTGGATCCACGGACACATTAAATAAAACAGTACCCGGGCACGAGGGACTGGAAGGGAACGAAAGAGCGGATGAGCTTGCAAAGTAGGCGGCGCTCAACAGCAAAACCAGGGGCGACTACGATATGTGCCCGGTATCGTACGTCAAGCGAGAGATCCGAAGGGACTCGCTTGACGAATGGAATCGATGCTACATCGAGGGAAAAACAGCTGCAACAACAAAAATCTTTTTTCCGGATGCCAACGACGCCTATGGTGTTGTCCGGAGGCTAGAGCTCGACCCACATCTCGTCCAAATCCTAACGGGCCAAGGCGGACTTTCTGAGTACCTGAACCGGTTCAAGTGCAAGGAGAGTCCGGCATGCCCCTGTGACCCAGATATAGCAGAGAACGTAACCCACATCCTGATCGAATGTACTAGGTTTTGCAAATAAAAATACGAACTGGAAAACCAAATAGGCTATAGCATAAATGAGAATAAACTCAAAGACATAATAAAGAACAAGAAAAATAGTAAGTACTTTATAGATTACTGTACAGATATAATCAAAATAGTAAATAAACACAATAAGTAATAAAGGATAACGTATAAATATTATGGAATATATTATAATGTTACCATAGAAATAGATAAAAATGTAATAAGTATTAGTTTGAAGTTATGTCTAGTACTCCCTGCCTAATTGTTTTTGTTGAGCAAGTTTCTTGCGGCTTTCCTGCTGGAGTGCTCCTGTGCTAGGGACGGTAGATTTACCGGCCTTCGCACAGCGCCTCTTTTGCCGCGTCCCCCTGCTGGTCGTGTTCGACCACCACGACCTCTGCTGCCTAGGGCAGATGGTTGGCGGGTAGTGGTGCTCTTGCCTCTCAAGGGTCCTGTAACACGACTGTTGCCCCTCGAGACTCCATACGTCCCCTGGACGGGTGGAGGTGTGGTGCTGCTGGAGTCGGCTCCAGTTGCCCCTCCTGAGGGTTCCGTACCCGAGACCAAGTTGGAGGTACTTGGATGCGCCTCGACGCTTGCCCCCTCCTTCTTGTCCCCGGATACCTTGCCCCCTTTGACCCTTATCTGGATAAGGCCAAAGTCAAGGTAGAGGCGCCCCTCGCGCCGAAGAACAGTCTCCAAGGCCGCCTCGTCGAAGGAAAAGATCACTGTTTGACCTTTTGCTTCGGGCTTCCGGTTGACTACCCTCCAACTCGAGAGGTCTAAACCTTTATTTTGTTTTGCCAACCTCCGCAGGATGGTACCTGCGTCGTGTTTGGCTTCCTGTATCCAAGCCGTGCCATACCTGGGCTTGGGCATATCCTCTTCGTTTACAACGGAGAGATTAGCTCCATCCCAGGGTTTAATGTTGGGCAGTTTGCGGATGAGCCATTCCTTCGAGTCCTCATCTGCGCACGCCAAAAGGATGCCACCCGAGCGCGGTTAGCATCCAATAAAGCTGGGGCCGTCACCATCATCTGAGGTATCAATACACTTCAAGATAGCACCTTGAAGAATTTTCGACCCTCTCCTGGTCCATTTTTCCCAGGGCGTCTATGATGCCACACGTGACGGACCCAGCAACCTCCTTAAAAGTAGGCTTCGAGGTGGAAGGCTTGCCAAGCTTCGGTGCCTTGGTAGGATTGCCTTGATTCGAGGTAGACGAGGTGTTGAGAAGGCGCTTAGTCGCCCGCTCCCTCGTTTCCCCCTCCTCTTGGGTCCTCTGCTTAGCCTGCTCACTCATGCTCAGTTCTAGCGCCTGCTCGAAGGTCATACCCTTCGCTACGAGCTGATAGATTTGTTTCCTATCAGCTCCAGAGAGCTTAACCCTGGGTTTACTCTCCGGCCCCTTGGTCGACGAGTCCCTTGGTGCGTTGCACCCAGAGGGGTCGACTCTACGTTAGAAGTACCTGGTCCATCAGTCCCAGGTGCTTCGGCAGTGTTCGTATGCTCCCCAGTATCGCTACCAAGGAGCATAGCCTCAGAGGTACCTGGTACCTCTTCGGTAGAATTTAGATGGTCGTCTATAATGTCAGGAAGTAACATTAAAAACCAAGAGCGGTTATATCAAGCGTCCAGTTACAAAAATATCTATACTCACAGAACACCAAGAGTTTCACCCAAATGAACAAACACGACAAACCAATCACGCGAATAACCATGCAAGAAATACTAATATCGAACAGAATAGTACAAGTACAAGACGCCACATAGGCAGGAAGTCAACATGGACTACCCTATTTACAACATTCATGTTGTTTATGACATTCATTTCAAGTTCACATGGCATGGAAAACATAACTATGTTTAAAGAAAATCAAGGACTCTACTTTGACAAGTTATCTAATATGCAAGGAACACAAGCTTTAGAAAAATACATTAAAACATTGGAAAAATCATGTGACAACAACAACAGAAAAAAATCAATGTTCTGCAATAACAATCAATTACGACATCAGTTTACGGAACTAGAGCACTACAACCAGCTGTTACTGAGTCAGCAAATTCAAGCGCGTGGCAAGCACGCGCGGCGCACGCGACGCGGCTTCGTCAATGCAATCGGATACCTAGCCGGCGTCCTGTTCGGCGTACTGGACGAGCGCTTCGCGCATCAATATAAACAAGATATCGCATTACTTCGTGATAATCAAAAACATTTATTAAACTTATGGAAGAATCAGACTTCTATCGTAGAGGCAGAAAACAATTTGTTAAAAAGGACTGAAAACCTCATGAATCAGCAACATAAGGAGCGCAATTCTCGAGCACGTGATATTTTGAAAACATGGCGGATATCACCTGAAAACCATACAAAAAAACTGTGTTTTAGTGATATATGTCGTATGAAAATAAATATCACAAGCACGAGAATTGGGCTCCAGATCGCGAATCAACACATTATTGCATTAGATAAAGCCATGGACGATCTGAAAAATGCTGCACAAGTCAATCTCGTCCTTAATGACTTTTTTTTAGAGTCTATATTAGCAAGCAACATGCTAAATAACTTAAGAGCAGTACAAGATACTCTCTTGCAGACTGTTATAGAAATTCACCAAGGATATTTCAACATTCATATAATTACACCTTATCAACTTACAAAAGAATTAAGTACAGTCTCAAGTCAATTACCACAAGACGTATCTCTACCGGTAACCAACATTCACTCGGATCTTCGCAAGATGTATGACTTCCTGAGCATACGGACTAGAGTCATAGAAGAGTACTTCATCTTCGAAATAAAGATACCGTTTATCAGCAGAGACACATTTGAGATTCTGCGAGTAGTACCATTACCTAAATATCAAGAAGATAAAATGATCAGCATAGTTCCAGTAGCAGATTACGTATCAGTCAACATGAAAAAATATTTATTTATACCAATGTCAGAGAGCGACATACAAACATGTTTTCGACAACACAATACTTACTGCTGTCGCAATCAAGGCCCAGAATATCAGATGAAGACTGATAAGAACTTGTGTCAACTAGAAGAGTCGGAATGCATGCATTGCATGCATCCATTTCAATCACCTGGTCAAGAACCTGGGAATCTACATGGATAGCACGTTATCCTGGGGCGCGCAAGTGGGTGAAGTTAGTAGGAAGGTGTTTGCTTCGGCGAGCTCATTGTACCGGTTACGTAATTTTCTACCGATTCCCACAAAAGTTGCCCTTGTACAGGCTTTGCTTTTGCCTATTCTTGATTATGCGGATTGTTGCGACCTGAATATTTCTGAACAACTTCTTGATAAGCTGGAGCGCCTTCAAAATTACTGTATCCGCATTATCTTTGGCCTACGAAAATATGACCATATTAGTGAATTCCGATGCCATCTTAAATGGCTTCCCATATGTCGTCGTCGTGACCTTCATATCCTCTCTTTGCTTTATAACATTTTATTTAAACCCCTGGCTCCTGCTTATATCAAAGAGCGATTCCAATTCCTACAACCCACTAAGGATCGTGAGATGCGATCATCCCGCAAACTCCATCTCGCATTTCCACTCCACTCCACACACTCCTACTCACAATCCTTCACTGTCCAATCTACCCGCCTCTGGAACAACATACCCCTATCCATCCGGCCCACCCTATCAATCCGAATCCCTCTCTATTTTCAAGTCCCGAGTTAAAGATCATTTCTTATCTTTCTAAGCCTTAGTTCCTAGTTCGTAGTTCCTTTTGTTGTCTCCTATTTCCCTGGTTACGTATCTATCAATCCAATAAACTGTTAGTATGTATGTTTATTTGTTTTGTAATGTACTAGTATGTATTAGTATTTATAGCTAGTATATATTTATTTAATATAATGTATGTATGTATATACCATACTCGTATTTATACAACGTCTTTTTTTTCTCTCTTTTTCTGGCTTGCACTGCCTTACCCCTTTTCTTAATTCGCTATACTTTTCCTCTACCCTGAGGTTGTCTGGAAGAGATCGCTATTAGCGATAAGACAGCCTACATTGTTTTAGTATAATAACTTAGGCTAAGATCTGTAAATTTTGTGCAATAAAGTGTATCTATCTATCTATCCATTTCGTTATATTTTTTATTTTGTGTATGTTTGGCGCTGAATAAATTATTTTATTCTTATTCTTATTCATGATAGAAGCGAAATCATGCCAAGATGTTTGAAGGAAGTCCTCCTTCATAAACACTTATATTTATTTTTGTTGCAGCCAATGTCAAGTACGAGTCATGTGCGACGATCAAATTACGACACGTCAGCTGAGCGGCAACGGCCTTATGACCATAGGTCATGGTTGCATTATCAAGACAGACAAGTTCACCATCTATCCACATTGATATCACACAAGCGAGATAAGAGTATCACCAGACCTGTACGTGCCGACTCTAGCGCCTATCAATAGTATTATCAACTTGACTATACCTCACGTCATCAAGGACAAGGAGCAAAACACATCATTCGAAACGAAGACAACCGATATAGAAAACAAGATCAAGGCAATCAAGACCGACGAAGAGGAGCTGGAGACTGCTGCCGAAGCAGTTTCATTCCATGACATACACCACTACGTCATGATATACATCGTCTTTGCAGTCGTGATAATAGCAGGAATTATATGGATTACATGAAAGCTACAGTTCAGATGAAAAGTAACGGCACTGAACACAGAGCCAGCTGCCCAAAGTGCAGTGGAAGGACCATCTGCAATCGAGATGCATCACCGACCAGCTCCCGCTTGCCACAACACAACGAGAGTCGATGAGCCACAGAGAGTGTACCAAAAATGAATGTCATGAAACGGCTCCATACTACGGTAACATAAAATGAATTATAATAATTATTTAAGACATTCAATTTATAAGCACTAGATTAAGCATGACATGTAAAATATTTAAGTTTATATTTTTTCAATTCTCTATTTTTTACCTTCAAGTAATCTCAGTTTATCTCCCGCCCAGAAATATGTACAAATTACAGTTTACTGCTAGCTAGCATAATCTTAAGTGTATTACCTCAGACGAGTCATCGTTATTTGTTATTGTTTATATCACGTTAGTTCATAGCAGCCTTTATTATAGTGCACACATTTATAAGTTATCAATAAATTTATTTATTTATTTAAAACTTTATTGCACAAAAAGTTTATACAATAGGCGAACTTAATGCCAAGAGGCATTCTCTACCAGTCAACCTTTGGGTCATACAGAAAGGATAATGATGCGGCGAAAGAAGATTACGTGAACGTGGAGAACAAAACAAAAAAAAACTATACATATATATATAAATACATAGCAATACGTATATGATACATAGTAAACATATACACAGCAATTACATATATATTATAAAAAATATGAAATAAATAGAAAGAATACATATTTATAACGATAAGCAATTTAGTCATAATAATTAAATGGGATACTGAATAGAGGAAAAATGTTCTAAGACCCTTTTTAGGGTTCCGTAGCCAAAATGGCAAAAACGGAACCCTTATAGTTTCGTCATGTCCGTCTGTCCGTCTGTCCGTCTGTCACAGCCGATTTACTCGGAAACTATAAGTACTACAGTGATGAAATTTGATGGGAATATGTGTTGTATGAACCGCTACAAAAATATGACACTAAATAGTAAAAAAAAGAATTGGGGGTGGGGCCCCCCATACATGTAACTGAGGGATGAAATTTTTTTTTTCGATGTACATACCCGTGTGGGGTATCAATGGAAAGGTCTTTTAAAATGATATAAAGTTTTCTAAAAACATTTTTCTTAAAGTGAACGGTTTTTGAGATATCAGCTCTCAAAGTCGTAAAAAGTATGTCCCCCCCCCTCTATTTTATAACTACGGGGTATAAAATTCTAAAAAAATAGAGGTGATGCATGCTAATTAACTCTTTCAACGATTTTTGGTTTGATCAAAGTATCTCTTATAGTTTTTGAGATACTGATAAGGAACTCTGTTCTAGACATTTTTTTTAAATGTCTGTTTTAGTTAGAGAAGTTTTTATAGATAAAGGCAAAAGGTTCCAAAGCCGTATAGCCTGCACGGTGAAAGAGTTGGTGACGAACGAGGTGCGGTGTCGCGGGATGTAGAGATGAAGGTTGTCTGAAGTATCGTATAGTAGTATAAATCAAGTTATCAAGTCTTCGAGTGTTGTTAATTATCAAGATACCTCAAGATACTTCAAGTCTATGTATGATGAACCAACCAAGGGCTCATACAAATATCAATTAAATAAGTATTTAAGTTGGTCATTTATTATTTTTAGCAAGCAATCATCTCATCATTATGTATTATGTAATCTAGATAGAATTAATAATTATAGGTTTAATACTAAGATTTAGTACTTAAGTTATTTTAATTTGACTTCTTCTGTTACAAACAACTCAGGCTGCCCGCTCCGAAATTGTTTAAAATAGATCTGGTTTTACTAAAATGCTAGCTACTGCTAACAATTTAAATCGACTTGCATCTCTAATTTAAGATTACCCGTCGCCTTAACGGGTTGGGCACACTGGCGACGCCAATTGATTTTATTGTTTAGCTCCTAAATCGGATCTATTTTAAACCATTTCGGTTACCCCGCAATGGTTTAAAATAGATCCGATTATTATAATGTATTAACCTCTCGGTAGGTATACACTCATACTATTTTTTAAATAACCATGTACAAATGTTAGGTTCGTTTTTGTACGCGAAAAATGGATTCAAGCTAAAAGTGGCCGCTTCTGGCGATTATCAATATTTCAAAATATTAAAATCGATTGGCGTCGCAAGTGTGCCCTATCCGTCATTTTAATGATTATATATGACATTGTTTTTGTCAGGTGAAAAGCGTTCCTATAATTTTAGAGATAAGTATATAACTATTTCAATCAGTACTACTAGTTCATTTCAAGTAGATAAACTATTTATGAGGAATGACCACATATGTAGATAAATAGTAGGTATGTATTAGTGTATATATTTATTTTTGTTTCAATTACACAAGCAGCTATGCATGGATATGTGACTATACCAGATTTCCTAATTATGTGCACTAAACTTTAATTAGAATCTAATATGTAACTACCAAAATTTACTAAGGCGCAAAACCTTTATTGAATAGCGTGCGCAAGCGCGCTTTAATTAATTAAGATAATTAAATCTAAACCAGTTTTTATATATTTTTTTTTCATTCACATATGTTTATCAACTTATGAGTCGTTTTTATTTTTTTCTCTATTAACTTGATTTTAGCAGGAGTCTCCGCTATAAACATAAATGCCCTTTCTATTTACAGAACGTATAAGAAACCTAAAATGGTGGCTGCATTATTGAACTCGATGACCCCCCTAGAGCGGCAAGCCATCGCTTGGTCTTCTGCAGCTACTGTAGAGGTACAGCCCCCGCAACCTGAATGTCCACAACCTCAACATAACGGATACTTTTTTATTACGAAATTGAAATCTATGTATAAGGAAGTCACCTAAATCGCCCCGTTGGTCTAGTGGTTTAAATACCAGGCTGTGAATCTCGGGATCCTGGGTTCGATTCCCGGGCCGAGCAAAGATAATGTTTCGAGTTTTTCGACTAGCTCGTTATTGTGATTAATAATCCCATTAGGTAATCGTGGTGATTAAGCCTTATCCCGTCATGTAGCGATGACTTGATTTCCTATGATGGACGCCTTTATTCAATCTGCAGCGCCTCGTCCTCTGAAGTGCCGATCATCTTCGAGCTCTGGTACCTCTGGATTACGTGTTTCATCTAGAGTTTCTCGGTCATCTTCAAACGTGCGCTTACCTTCTTCTTCTTCCCTTCAGAATATCAGTAATAAGGTAGGTTTAAATGTTTTATAGAAATAATCTTTTTCGAGATCAATATCTTTTTGCTTATGTTTTCCATGATTTTTAATCATCGTAATTTTTAATCCAGTAAAAGATGGACGAATCAGATTCTC
>CM032479.1:16424222-16435553 GCA_019059595.1 Marasmia exigua
AAAAAAAAAAGCACTGGCACTTAAAAAAAAAGTGTTATATTTTGAAAATCAAAAAATTGTTTTGGATTCATCTATTGATTATAAGAAAGTATTACTATGACGGTTTTTCTGAAAAATTAGTATTTAAGGCGTTATAAATTTCCAAAGTTTTTTTGTATGAAGAAAAACAAAAAAAAAGAGGAAATCTCAAAATTCTCACATTTTCTCAAAGAATTGCCTTTATGTATGTGTAGTACGTATTTTTCTCCTATTTAAGTGCCTATTTTCAGGTTTCGTTTTTTCTCGTTTTGGTCGCAATTTCAACTTTTGTTCTTAATTCCACACCACCCTAGAGGTTAAGAACTAGGCGCGTTTTTTTTTAGTGGTATCCCCCGTAGGCCTATTCCACTATACGAAAAATCACTGCTAATCACTGTTTTATTTCAATCACTGTTAAATAATAACAATCACTGTTTTAATTCAATCACTGTCAAAAAATTACAATCACTGCTAATCACTGTTTTAATTTAATCACTGTCAAAAGTATCTACATTAACGAATACCATATTTTCGGTTTCGTCATCACCAAATGCTTCTTCCTGTTCAATAATTAATAAACTTTGTGCTTCTTTTGACAAAGTTCTATGTTTTCTGCGAAGTCTTTGGCGTTTCGTCGAAATAAGTGGATCTGAGCTGATCAACAAATTATTTAAAATATCTTGGTTTGTAGCTGTTCTGCTGCATTTCCTGGAATGGTGTTGGCGGTTAGAAATGGGGTGTTGGCGGTACCTACGAAAGTCTTTATTTCTTGCTTCGGCAGCTTCTTCAGATAAGTTACCAATTGGCACTAGACCAAAACTTTCAATGATATTTGCACCATGCATAAGAACTTTGTGAACACTTGAAGGCATATAATACCAGCTATATAAGTCCAAATACAGTTTAATGGTGGCTTGAGCATATTCGTGAAATTTTCCCGAGTCAATGTGGTTGCCCGATGAAATTGTTTCTAAAATGATTGCAAACCGCCTAATTAATTCTTCACTGACACCAGTTATCTCCACCTTTAACAATAACTAAAATGTAACTATGGTCATTTACAACAAGTAATAAAATTTTATAAGTTCAAAACATTCAACAAAGTTTATTACCAAGTCGTGATCCGATTTTGCTTTAGGGCACTTTTCCTTTGATTCATCTAGGTCCAAGATTTCCGATACGTCCATATTTTCCTGAAATAAAATACGATGATTAAAAATCATGGAAAACATAAGCAAAAAAACCGGCCAAGTGCGAGTCGGGCTCGCGCACAAAGGGTTCCGTAGCAGCAAATATACATTATAAAGATTTTATATCATCGCGGATTTTTAAAGGTGTACAATACTGTAGTATATTTTTTGATCTATCTTATAAGGTTCAGCCATCGTTTTCAGTGTAAGCACAATAACTTAACCAAAATTACAGTTAAATCAACCTATCTCAAAAACTATAAGAGATACTTTGATCAAACCAAAAATCGTTGAAAGAGTTAATTAGCATGCATCACCTCTATTTTTTTTAGAATTTTATACCCCGTAGTTATAAAAATAGAGGGGGGGGGACATACTTTTTACGACTTTGAGAGCTGATATCTCAAAAACCGTTCACTTTAAGAAAAATGTTTTTTAGAAAACTTTATATCATTTTAAAAGACCTTTCCATTGATACCCCACACGGGTATGTACATCGAAAAAAAAAATTTCATCCCTCAGTTACATGTATGGGGGGCCCCACCCCCAATTCTTTTTTTTACTATTTAGTGTCATATTTTTGTAGCGGTTCATACAACACATATTCCCATCAAATTTCATCACTGTAGTACTTATAGTTTCCGAGTAAATCGGCTGTGACAGACGGACAGACGGACAGACGGACATGACGAAACTATAAGGGTTCCGTTTTTGCCATTTTGGCTACGGAACCCTAAAAATGGATGACGAAAAAGATTATTTCTATAAAACATTTTAATTTTAACTACCTTGTAACTGCTACATGAAGTGCATCTACGCCTTTATCTTTTAGGCTTCTTAGAAAAGATTTCCGTAGGCTGCCATTCTTCATCGGTGTCCGCGTAATCGGCATATATTTCTGGATCTGATGTCTCTGCTTTATTTTCACTTTTGTCATGTCCGATTGGCTGGGACTTCTCAGTGCGGAAAATTGTATCATTCGCTGTCTTCGCTGTAAATGGACTACATACTCCAAACGAACCATGATCTCCAGATATGTTTCGCATTCCAGATGAACGATGAATTCCAGATTGATCACGTGATCCATTTGCTCCAGGCTCTTCAGATGGACTATGCATTTCAGTTGAACGACGACTTTTAGATAGGTCACGCCTTTCAGATAGAGCTGGCAGTTCAGACGGGCGGCGATCTCCAGTTGAATATCGAAGTCTACTTTGACCCCGCGTTACAGATGAGCCAGACACTTTAGATTGACCACGTCTTACAATTGAGAACTCTTTTTTCGTCGGTTAAAAAAAGAGTTTGAAAGCAGGGTATTTATGCAACAGATCAGTATATTACCTATTGTTCGGTAACAAATATAGGTAATAAACAAGTTGCAATTATGTAATACCTTAAGCGGTCAGGTGATGTAGATTGTTTCAGGATGTGTGTAGGTTGGGAACGGTTCTTAATGAGTTTTCTTATTTCGCTGACGGGTGCGTAACATTTTACTTTCATCGGCGCATTTTGTAGTTATGCTTGTTACTGTAAACGAGTTACATGGTTAATTCGGTGGAAAAATCATAGCAAAGAGTAAAATTATCATTAAATTATAATAATAAGTGTAATGCATCAAGAAAGTCATGACAACGAACATCTGATGTTCGTTCCATGCCATTCCAATGGGGTAACCATACACAACGGCGAAGTGAGCGGCAGTAATTTTTTTTTCAAGACTTTATTGACTAATAATTTTAATTTTTGAAATCCATAAAATACAAACCGGACTATATTTTCCGGTACACCATATTTCTCTACCACCGTTTGAACAATGTCTTGCACTAAAGCTGCAACTCGGTATCACCTCTCCTCCTTAACCAGGCTTGAGACTGGCGCTGAGATGGTATGGCGTGTCCCAGGGCGGAGTTAATGACGTTTACTTTACTTTAATTCAAGCAAACGCCAAATTATATCTGAAACCAATGAGAAAGAAATTAATATGGCCTGAATGATTAGTTGCAATGAAACTAAAAAAAATACATGGCAATTGAAAGTGAAAAGTAAAAAATGAAAAATAAATGGTTTTTGTCGTTATTGTCCATTAAAATGCGGTGACAATCTTTCTGACTTTTGCAACCCTATCCACATAATGCTTCATGTATGGAATAAACACAATATGGAAAAATCGTGTGAAGAAAGACAAATAGTAGTAAAGTAACCCAACGTACGGGATTCCGTACGTGGTCTGTTGTAGCCGAAGGTAAATACTTTTTATATTGCAAGCTTCAGGCAGATTAAATTACTTAGATGGAATTTCTTTATGCTACGAGTAGGCAATGCCAATGCCTCCGGTGCTGTTGCCAACACTCCGAAAAATGAAAAACTGAACGCCATTTTTCCACGGCCGAATTTCGAGAAATCATTAATGACGTTTGAAAGCAGGGTATTGAAGCAACAGATCAGTATATGACCTATTGTTCGTTAACAAATATAGGTACTAAACAAGTTGCAATCATATAATAATACCTTAAGCGGTCAGGTGATGTAGCTTGTTTCAGGATGTGTGTAGGTTGGGAACGGTTCTTAATGAGTTTTCTTATTTCGCTGACGGGTGCGTAACATTTTACTTTCATCGGCGCATTTTGTAGTTATGCTTGTACTGTAAACAAGTTACAAGGTCAATTCGGTGGAAAAATCAAAGCAAAAAGTAAAATTATCATTAAATTATAATAATAAGTATAATGCATCAAGAAAGTCATGACAAAGAACATCTGATGTTCGTTCCATGCCATTCCAATGGGGTAACCATACACTACGGCGAAGTGAGCGGCAGTGGCGCCATCATTTATTTTCAAGACTTTATTGACTAATTATTTAATTTTTGAAATCCATAAAATACACACCGGACTATATTTTCCGGTACACCATATTTCTCTACCACCGTTTGAACAATGTCTTGCACTAAAGCTGCAACTCGGTATCACCTCTCCTCCTTAACCAGGCTTGAGACTGGCGCTGAGATGGTATGGCGTGTCCCAGGGCGAGGTTTATGACGTTTACTTTACTTTAATTCAAGCAAACGCCAAATTATATCTGAAACCAATGAGAAAGAAATTAATATGGCCTGAATGATTAGTTGCAATGAAACTAATAAAAATACATGGCGATTGAAAGTGACAAGTAAAAAATGAAAAATAAATGGTTTTTGTCGTTATTGTCCATTAAAATGCGGTGACAATCTTTCTGACTTTTGCAACCCTATCCACATAATGCTTCATGTATGGAATAGACAAATATGGAAAAATTGTGTGAAGATAGACAAATAGTAGTAAAGTAACCCAACGTACGGGATTCCGTACGTGGTCTGTTGTAGCCGAAGGTAAATAATTTTTATATTGCAAGGTTCAGGCAGATTAAATTACTTAGATGGAATTTCTTTATGCTACGAGTAGGCAATACCAATGCCTCCGGTGCTGTTGCCAACTCTCCGAAAAATGAAAAACGGACGCCATTTTTCCATGGCCGAATTTCGAGAATTCATTAATGACGTTTGAAAGCAGGGTATTGAAGCAACAGATCAGTATATGACCTATTGTTCGTTAAAAAATATAGGTACTAAACAAGTTGCAATCATATAAAAATACCTTAAGCGGTCAGGTGAAGTAGCTTGTTTTAGGACGTGTGTAAGTCGGGAACGGTTCTTATGGAGTTTCCTTATTTCGCTGACGGGTGCGTAACATTTTACTTTCATCGGCGCATTTTGTAGTTATGCTTGTACTGTAAACAAGTTACAAGGTCAATTCGGTGGAAAAATCAAAGCAAAAAGTAAAATTATCATTAAATTATAATAATAAGTATAATGCATCAAGAAAGTCATGACAAAGAACATCTGATGTTCGTTCCATGCCATTCCAATGGGGTAACCATACACTACGGCGAAGTGAGCGGCAGTAATTTTTTTTCAAGACTTTATTGACTAAATATTTAATTTTTGAAATCCATAAAATACACACCGGACTATATTTTCCGGTACACCATATTTCTCTACCACCGTTTGAACAATGTCTTGCACTAAAGCTGCAACTCGGTATCACCTCTCCTCCTTAACCAGGCTTGAGACTGGCGCTGAGATGGTATGGTGTGTTCTAGGGCGGAGTAAATGACGTTTACTTTACTTTAATTCAAGCAAACGCCAAATTATATCTGAAACCAATGAGAAAGAAATTAATATGGCCTGAATGATTAGTTGCAATGAAACTAATAAAAATACATGGCGATTGAAATTAAAAAGTAAAAATAGGAAAAATAAATGGTTTTTGTCGTTATTGTCCATTAAAATGCGGTGACAATCTTTCTGACTTTTGCAACCCTATCCACATAATGCTTTATGTATGGAATAGACAAATATGGAAAAATTGTGTGAAGATAGACAAATAGAAGTATAGTAACCCAACGTACGGGATTCCGTACGTGGTCTGTTGTAGCCGAAGGTAAAAATTTTTATATTGCAAGCTTCAGACAGATTAAATTACTTGGATGAAATTTCTGGATGCTACGAGTAGGCAATGCCAATGCCTCCGGTGTTGCCATCTCTCCGAAAAATGAAAAACGGACGCCATCTTTCCACGGCCGAATTTCCAGAAATCATTAATGACGTTTGAAAGCAGGGTATTGAAGCAACAGATCAGTATATGACCTATTGTTCGTTAACAAATATAGGTACTGAACAAGTTGCAATTATATAATAATACCTTAAGCGGTCAGGTGGAGTAGCTTGTTTCAGGATGTGTGTAAGTCGGGAACATTTCTTATGAAGTTTCCTTATTTCGCTGACGGGTGCGTAACATTTTACTTTCATCAGCGCATTTTGTAGTTATGCTTGTACTGTAAACGAGTTACATGGTTAATTCGGTGGAAAAATCAAAGCAAAAAGTAAAATTATCATTAAATTATAATAATAAGTATAATGCATCAAGAAAGTCATGACAAAGAACATCTGATGTTCGTTCCATGCCATTCTAATGGGGTAACCATACACTACGGCGAAGTGAGCGGCAGTAATTTTTTTTCAAGACTTTATTGACTAAATATTTAATTTTTGAAATCCATAAAATACACACCGGACTATATTTTCCGGTACACCATATTTCTCTACCACCGTTTGAACAATGTCTTGCACTAAAGCTGCAACTCGGTATCACCTCTCCTCCTTAACCAGGCTTGAGACTGGCGCTGAGATGGTATGGCGTGTCCCAGGGCGAGGTTTATGACGTTTACTTTACTTTAATTCAAGCAAACGCCAAATTATATCTGAAACCAATGAGAAAGAAATTAATATGGCCTGAATGATTAGTTGCAATGAAACTAATAAAAATACATGGCGATTGAAATTGAAAAGTAAAAATAGGAAAAATAAATGGTTTTTGTCGTTATTGTCCATTAAAATGCGGTGACAATCTTTCTGACTTTTGCAACCCTATCCACATAATGCTTTATGTATGGAATAGACAAATATGGAAAAATTGTGTGAAGATAGACAAATAGAAGTATAGTAACCCAACGTACGGGATTCCGTACGTGGTCTGTTGTAGCCGAAGGTAAAAACTTTTATATTGCAAGCTTCAGACAGATTAAATTACTTGGATGAAATTTCTGGATGCTACGAGTAGGCAATGCCAATGCCTCCGGTGTTACCATCTCTCCGAAAAATGAAAAACGGACGCCATCTTTCCACGGCCGAATTTCAAGAAATCATTAATGACGTTTGACAGCAGGGTATTGAAGCAACCGAACAGTATATGACCTATGGTTCGTTAACAAATATAGGTACTGAACAAGTTGCAATCATATAATAATACCTTAAGCGGTCAGGTGAAGTAGCTTGTTTCAGGATGTGTGTAAGTCGGGAACATTTCTTATGAAGTTTCCTTATTTCGCTGACGGGTGCGTAACATTTTACTTTCATCGGCGCATTTTGTAGTTATGCTTGTACTGTAAACGAGTTACATGGTTAATTCGGTGGAAATATCAAAGCAAAATGTAAAATTATCATTATATTATAATAATAAGTATAATGCATCAAGAAAGTCATGACAACGAACATCTGATGTTCGTTCCATGCCATTCCAATGGGGTAACCATACACTACGGCGAAGTGAGCGGCAGTAATTTTTTTTCAAGACTTTATTGACTAAATATTTAATTTTTGAAATCCATAAAATACACACCGGACTATATTTTCCGGTACACCATATTTCTCTACCACCGTTTGAACAATGTCTTGCACTAAAGCTGCAACTCGGTATCACCTCTCCTCCTTAACCAGGCTTGAGACTGGCGCTGAGATGGTATGGCGTGTTCTAGGGCGGAGTTAATGACGTTTACTTTACTTTAATTCAAGCAAACGCCAAATTATACCTATCAGGGGGTCTAATTTGAAGTTAACTTTGAGACTCAACCAAACGTATTTGACGACGTTTCCTAATTTGAAGTGAACATTGCGTCGGTTGAACTCAACCGAAACTCTTTTGACACATCTCGCCTCAAACCCTAATTTGAAGACGCCAATGCTCAACCAAAATATCGAATTTGACATTTCTTGTCTCGCGTCTTTATGTCAAAATTCACGATAGCTCGAAAGGTGTTTTGGTTCGGTTGAATGGATTTATGGTGTATTAAAAAAGGATCTTTATGTCTTTATAAATAAGGTCCAATGACTTACATATCAATAAAGATTAGTTTAAAGCGGAGTTTCTTGGTATAAAATGTTAAAATTGCTATACCTATATAGATGATTATGAATACATTACTTAGGTACTTTTAATGCTAAATCAAAGGTTTCATGTATGAATCTCAGTACTTACGTTTAAATATGTAAATTAATTTACATTAAGTGCCTATTTACCTACTTACTGAGAATTTTTGTAGATTTATGCCAGTTAGAATATGTATGGTATAGTTCAATGATTTATGCAGATTTAAGTAAGTAAGTATACTAAGTACCTACCTAGTGGTGTAGGCTTCTTATAGATAAACTAGATTCACTAAGTAATTAGTATTTTTCTGCGACTAAGTACATTGTATTCTTCAAACTTAATCTTAACAGTTCAAAAGTTTGAAACTTTTGATGGTTTAATTAGGTATTATTTATATAGGCTTTTGATTCAATTACCACACCAATCCACCAAAGTACAAAGTGAAATACATTTTGAGGGTTTTAACCATTTGCAAGCCTCAATTATGTATTACAAGAGGCAATAATTTTGCCTAAGTTCCTACTTTGTCTACATTACAAGTATACGTAATAAGTTTTCTCTTTCCTTAAAAAGTAGGTATACCTACCTACTTACCTTTGTGTTAGGTTCCTACATAAGTATTTAAGTACCTAGTTATCTACTTATTAATTTTACAATGGACAACATTTCATATTTTTAACATGTCCATATTGTTTTTTTATATGAAAATAGACATAAAATGAACAGACCCATATTTTTTCTTTTTTCAAAATTTGTCCATTTTCATGCATAAAATAATTATTGAAATTCTTTTTATTCTAAATAGACGTAAGCGCCAAATGACGTCATCGGACGGCTGAATACAGCGATATTCCTTTGCTTATCATTGTTTTAATAAAAAAAAGGTACTACTGTCAAAGGTAAATAATACTAGTGTCAACATTGTCAACGTCAGTCATACATTCAACGTTGACAAGTTGTCTTTTTTTTGACAGTTACATGTCATGGGTTTGGCATTTCGTAAATTTAAAACTATAATGTGCTAAGCAAAGAAATATTTAACATTCTGCCGTCCGATGACGTCATCTTACGTTTTTTAGTTTTTAATTTTTTTCTCAGTAAATAAGCAATATAAAAAATTAATAAATATATATTCGAGCAGCGGAAAGGTAAACAAAGAATTGGTATTTTTTGTTTCAGAGCTTAGCAATTTTGAAATGTTGTCCATTTTGGGGTAATTTTGGATATCCATTAAAGATTACACAGTACCAACCAGTTAAACTTATGTTTAACTGGTTTAATACATTTGCTCCACTATTAGTTAGTGAATTTCAATATATCCCATAGAATATTTCACAACATCACATATGTACCTACATTGATCTGACTCCGAGATAGGTAGCTCAAGCACCCGTGTTACGGATATCATAGTCCACAGTGGGATTACAAATATATACATATAATACTTTTCTTTTGTAAAAACATACTAATACATAGAAAACACCCAGACCAATACAAACAGACATGATCATGCACACAAATGTTTGTACTGTATGGGGATCGAACCAGCAACCCTTGAACCAAAGCCATCGTTCACTACCACTGTTCCAAAAGCCCTGTTAACACTCATGCGATTAACATACTAATTAACAGGAGAGCAGTACATAAGGAATGAAAAAACAACAAAGTACATGTGATGGAATCATTTATTAAAATAAATAATAAAAGATATAATAATGTTATCCTATTTTAAGAAGAAAGTATGTACACACACATATTTTGTATTCTTTCTGTGCAATAAAGGATGTCTATCTATCCATCTTCACACACCCACTTAGTATTAATTAATAACCTTTAACTATTTACAAATAAAACAACGCCCCATTGTCTAATGGTTTAAGACGGTTCTGACGATGGCCCTGTGGCCATAATCTCGGGGTCATGGGTTCGATTCCCAGGTCGAGCAAAGTTTTGAATTTTCCGAACATACTTCGGGTTTGTGATCACTAATCCGCATTTGGCAAGAGTGATGATTAAGCCTAATCCCATCATAGTAGCGATGACTTGATTTCTATGATGGGGGTCTTAGCCCTACAAAGGGAATAATTAAGCTGATACTTTACTTTATTTACATAATAAATGATGACTGAATGATGCTTGTCCATAGGTACTTATCAGTTGAATTATAACAAACTATTTTCAGCAAATAATTAACTTCGTTTAGCAATGAAACCCGGAGTGCTGGAACTGGGTATGTTTCTTCTAGCGGAGATCTGTGCAATGCTGGTAGATATTCTGCAATAATCATAAAGGAGTTTTAAATAAAATAAATAAATACCTAATAATAAAAGTATTTTTATTGTTCTCTCATACAAAAAACTGTTGGTAGGTACATAGGTATTTCGATTACAATCATACTTATTAAGTAAATAAAAACAAGCTATTTAATTTTAAAATGGAAATAATGTAAAAAATAAACTCAAATGCATATTTCTACCAACGAGCTCCATATGCACTTAAGATTACTTGAATAAGTTTCTGTAACATGTAACCATGATTAATTTGGTGTGGTTCCCCCGTCTAAGGGTTGTTAAGGTCAGACGGCAGTCCCTTCATAGTAATTGCCAGACTTGCCAAATCCTCGATCATGGCTCACAGTACACTGGCCTCCAAAATCATGGTTCTGGACCACCAACCAAGAATAACACTGCAAGGATTTGACAACCCATTTGGAACGGTAGTGAATGCTGCCTTTGTTCCAAGGGTTGCAGGTTCAATCCCCGCACAGTACAAACATTTGTGTGCATGAACATGTCTGTTTGTATTGGTCTGGGTGTTTTCTATGTATTATTAGTATGTATTTATTAAAGAAAAGTATTATATGCATATATTTGTAATCCCACTGTTGATTCTGATATCCGTAACACAGGTGCTTGAGGTACCTATTTTGGAGTCAGACCAATGTATGTGATGTTGTGAAATATTTATTTATAAGAATTACACTTTTGTATACATGTTTTAAACAATTATATTATCTTTATCCTAATGTTTTTTCTTTCAGTAAGGAAATTAGTTATAGCACAGATATTATAGATTCAGTTAAATAACTTTTTGTTATTTTGATTACCTCCGGTGAGATGTTCACTTTTTTCAACTCATTCTCCAATAGTCATTCTAGCTCAGCTTTCTATTACAATTTGGTCCAATGGAGAACTTTGATGTCTTGTTTACTGAAATATTTAATTACAAATGGTTAAATTATAGAAATGATGTTTCAAAGTTGTTCTTTCTAAAGTGTAAATTGGAATAGTCATCATCATCAGCCCAGTAAGTCCCCACTGCTGGTGCACGGGCTTCCTCAATCACATGGTTTGGGTAATTGACATACTCACCAACAGCTTGGCAGA
>CM032479.1:16443302-16462385 GCA_019059595.1 Marasmia exigua
ATCTACCTACTATACATATTTAGAGTACAATTCAATAAATGGTTTTCATATTGAGTTTGTGATTTTTTTATTTAAATTTTCACTCCATTTATTTTATTTCTGGTTCGATTCCCGGGCACTCGGGCAGTACAAGCACAATAAAAAAACCAAGAATGCAGTTTTATTCCTTTAAAAAGAATAAAGGATTTTTGTTTAGGTGAAAAGTGAGCCAAATAATGAGACAATAAAAGCATGAAAAAATCCGCCTTCAAACAGCACGAACTAAAAAGTGTAAAATAATGTATAAAGTTTAAAAATATTATTTTACAGTATTTAGGAGTAGGTTTTCGCGGCGGCTTCGATTGAAGCCAGCAGGTTTTATTTCCCCAACCCACCCTTCCGCTTCCGTACACTGCAGCCAGCGTACCCTGTAAATCCAATACACTGTATATACAGATACAGTGTTTTGAATTAATAACGTTCATTCGATTTCTTTAGCCTATTTAATATTGCTACGTTCATATTTTTTCTACACAGTATGTAAAGTACTGAGATATATTAATATAAATTACACTGTATTTACTTAGGACTTAATATCTAAAATAGCAAAACACGGCAATCAAAGATGCAGTGTATTGCCGAAATATATTTTACGCGCCGCAAGATACAGTGTTAAGTCTTAACGGCCAGCAAAGGTGTAGCGTGACATGGACGCACCAATCACAGCGTTGGCGGATCCAGCTCGATCATTATTGGTTGATCGAGTAGTTTTCAACTATATGGTGTGGTGGTGCCCGAAATTTGTTTTATGAACATTTCGAAGGGTAACATGCGTTGATGGACAGTTTTGATTAGTTTATGAAGAAATTAGTGAGTAATTGTCATTATAAGTGCTAAAAATGAGTAGTAATCGTAACAAATTGTTGATAAAGTTATCCCAAAACAATGTACAACATTATAATAACTCTAATTGTGCTACAATGGCATTTAATTTAAACTGTGCTTTGGAAAAGGTAAATGAAACAAACACGGATCGTCCAAGTCTATGTATACCTTATGAAAGTATGGACTCATGTTTAGACTCTAATGTCATCAGTCCTTTACTGCCTATAAGTGAATTTGAGTACTGGCCAAGCTTGTGTGAAGAAACAGGAGACAGAAACTACACAGAATTGTTAACCGTCGATGTCGTTGGGTCGTCAATGTCCCAGTGCTTACAAATTACAAATTCTGTTCCTAACAACTTAGACACCATTTCTGAATTACCAGTAAGTCATGATTTTGTCACAGTAACTACAAAGGCCATTATAGAGCATCAACCACATTGCCAAAATACATTCATCCCTACAACTAACAGCAGGATACCACGTGCAACTAATTACATTGATTATGACGAAATTGTACCGATGACCGAAGATAACTGTGTGCTTTCAATGAAACGTAGTGCTACAAGTAACGAAAAGCCAAATTTAATAGAAGATCAAGAACAGATAGAAATTTCACATTTTAAAAAACCGAAGAGACTAAGAGATCCGAAAGATATTCTAGAAAATCAAAAACAGAAACATCCACTGAAACCATCTTGCAGTAATTGTAAGAAGTCATGTGGTGAACATATAGATGATTTGAAAAGAGAAGAAATACATAAACAGTTTTGGAGCATGGACAGACAAAGGCGTCGTGATTTTATATCTAGACAGGTGGAAAAGATAGCAACTGTAATCAAAACTGCTGGTTCCAATTCTAGAAGGCGTAACACTTTGATCTGGACGCTTGATGGACGAAAAGTCTGTAAGCGCTTTTTCCTAAGTACATTAGGTTATTCGAATGACGAAGTGGTTCAAGCGGTCTTGAAAGCTAATTACATGACAAGAAATATACATCCAAAAATAGGAGCTGCACCAGACCCTCGAGGGCATCATCCATCTTCGACTGCTTTTTCGAGTGATTATCAACAAGAAATAAGAAATTTTATCTTAAAATATAAACCAATTCATTCGCATTATAACATTCAACATGCCCCTAATCGCCGATACCTTCCAATAGGGGTTACCTTTTCCTCTATATTTAATGATTTTAAAAGTTATTGTGAAGAAAATTCTATGAGAAAGTGCAGTTGGACCCTATTTCCATAAGGTGATTAAAGAAATGAACATTTCTACTGCTGAGCCAGTACATGACATATGCACAAAATGCAAAAATCATGAACGGCGCATAAGTCATTGCCACTTCCTTGCAATTGTGAAGGCTGTATTGATTTAAGTCAGCTATTTAGAGAACAAGAGAAATTCACGAAGAGATTTGAAACTGGTGGAGGAAAAGTGCGAAAAGAGCGGAGGAAAGGAGTCAGTTTATACAGCAGACATGCAGAAAGCTATACAAATGCCCTTATTGACAACAAAAGAGTTTTATTTCTCTCGCAAACTCATACTATTTAATGAATCTTTTGTTCCGCCAGGAAAAAACAAGACTGCGGTATGTATTCTTTGGCATGAGGGTGAAAGTGGCAGGAAGGCATATAATGTGGCTACGACTTATATATATTTTCTGAAAAATTATTGTCGCGATCAAAAACACGTTTACTTTTTCCTTGATAACTGCAATGCACAGAACAAGAATAAGGTCCTGATCTCAGCTTTAGTGCGATTAATCAACGATAAAACAACAGAAATTGAAACAGTAACGCTAGAGTACTTTGAGAGTGGTCACACGTTTATGGCGGCAGACACTGTACATGCAGCCATCACTAAAAAATTTAAAATGTCTGGAGAAATTTACGACTTCGAAGATTTTGTACACAACATAAAGACATCACGAAAAAACATGGAAGTGGCTGTAATAACACACAACGATATGATTGTTTTTTCAAATGATTCGAAGCCGTCATATCCAAAAGGTTTTAATATTCACAACCTAAAAGTCATACAATTTAGAAGGGGGCATCTTTCCATCTTCGCTAAGAATGATTATAATGGAGATTTTAAAGAAATACATTTCCTGAAAAGAAAAGATTCGCAAAAATTATCAAAAGAAATTGCGGATGGCAAAAACCGATCTACTTCAATCACTAGCAAGAGAAAGTGAAGCCAGGGGTATTAGTGAGATCAAGAAAAAAGAATTGTTACAGCTGTGTAAGTCCATGCCTTCGACAAGGTCAATCTAATATATAAAATTCTCGTGTCACAGTTTTCGTTGCCATACTCCTCCGAAACGGCTTGACCGATTTTGATGAAATTTTTTGTGCTTATCCGGTATCTATGAGAATCGGCCAACATCTATTTTTCATCCCCCTAAATGTTAGGGGTAGTCCACCCCTAAATTTTTATTTTTGTTTTTTAGACAAAATTTTTAATTTCTCTTTTTTTATGATACAACATACAAAAATACATACAATCCTCAATTTTCACCCTTCTACGATCAACCCTTATTTTTTAATAGCTATTTTAGTAATTTAATCATTTATCCTCTCCGGTCGAAAACTGATCAATCGTCATTTAATTAGTTATTTTATATGGCAAAACAACGTTTGCCGGGTCAGCTAGTATTTTATAAAAATCTTGTTGTTTCATCTGAACCTGACCTTGAAGAATACAATGAAGAACCAAACATTTATTAGTGTGATTACATATTTTATTTAATTTACGTGAGAACTTTCAATATTGATTTTCATAGCTAAATAAGCTAAGCTGAGCTTTTTATTTTCTGAGACTAGCTTTGTACTACGATTTCTATCATATAAGTCTCAATATTTTTTGATAATTTTTTAGTTCCTTTGAAAACCGTAAGACTGATTATGTTGTCTTTAATAGAAAGTTTAATTTCATTTATACGAAGTTTATTAATTTTGTTACCTTGAATATTATTTAATTGTAAAAATATTAAAGTTTAATTTGATTAAAATACTCGTTTGTTTTATAC
Organism: Marasmia exigua; assembly: GCA_019059595.1. NCBI lineage: Eukaryota > Metazoa > Arthropoda > Insecta > Lepidoptera > Crambidae > Marasmia > Marasmia exigua. Next base: position 16,447,200 of record CM032479.1, read on the forward strand.
CTATTGCTATTTATTACTAAATAATATTAGTACTATATTATTAACCTCCTGTCAAATTTTTTAAGCTCTGTTTTACCAAGTCAATACCATGTAATTTGCAGATACAGTGTATTGCCGTATAAGGGTTTTCATTCGCATTCAGATGTCTATTATGGTAAAACAAGTTTTCTAAGATAATTAATTATATATGCTATACATATAAACAAAATATACTAGGCTCGATAACTCATAAAAATACCTTTCAATTGATTCCAAACATTATATTCTTTGTAACAAACAATTTAAGTAATATTACAAAAACTAAAAAAAAATATATTTGCTCATTTTCTCAAAATAAGGTCTTAGCAATTACAGTGTATTGGATTTACAGGGTACCAGCAGTGTACGGGTGCGGAAGGGTAGGGTCAGCATCAAAAGTAGCTTAACACTTTAGTACTATGGCAAAGTAACTGTTCTGCATATTATAAACAGTTTCTAAGGGGTACGTAAAAAATGTGACTTCGACATGGTACTTATGTGTTCAGTCCTCCTACCGATGATTTCTGCACGGCAACCAGCAGTGTGAGTGCCATTCGGGCGTGTATTCCCAGTCATCACTACTGGTTATGTCACCACTGAGGATAAATGGGAAAAATATTCCCGATTGTTACCAGTGGTGACGTACAACAGCACAGATATTGTCGCAAATGTCACCATGCATGAGGAACACAAAGTAAAAGTCAAGTAATACCAGATCAATACTAAGTATATCTATTATTATTATTTTAAAATACAGTTGCATACCAATAAGGTAATTATATGTACAGTGGCGGACACATCAAGCTATACAAAACTGTCAAATTTCCTCAATCGATTTCGAACTCAATCTGTAACGATATAAGGTTTATAATCGAATGAAGAAATTTGACAGTTTTGTATAGCTTGTTGTGTCCGCCACTGTACCAACCAATATAATCAACCAATGTCACCACCACAATAGTAAACAAGGAAAATCGGTGCTGCACAATAGGATGTAAGTTTAATTCCAATATGACATGTGATAAAAACAATTAATTTAATTATTTTATATTTAAAAATACTATATATTTGAAAGTTCTTGCAATACACATTCCTTTGTCATGTTGGGCAAATAAAAATGTTCTTCTGTGTTTAGTTTATGAAAGGGAGGTAGTTTCGTTTAAAGATTTTACAAAAATGTCTCATTCTCAAAACGTTCGTTAACAATGACGGGGCAAAGTGCGATTGCATCATCATCATCATCGTCAGCCCATTTAAGTCCCCACAGCTGGGGCACGGGCCTCCCTCAATCACATGAGGGGTAATTGCTATACTCACCACGCTTGGCAGACGGGTTGGCGAGGGTTTTCATATAAATGCAGAGTTTTCCTTCTCTGGGTGCTGATGATCATGCCAGCAGCTTTACCTTAGTCGCCTTTTACGACACCTCGGTAAGAGCGAGGGTGGCCTATTCTACTCTGCCGGGGACCACACGGCGTTCTATTGGCGATTGCATCAAGTTCTACCCAATGAGAATATTAAGTGTATTAAGGATTCCTGGACATGTTGATCTCTTCGGCTGTCCTCTAATGTATAATTCATTTCATAATTTTTCATTGACGATTTATCTAAACGATATTGATTATAAGCATTGTATATCATACTGTCACTGTAATCATCATTTGTATAAGAATGAAAATTGTAATTACCATATTATTTGGAAAGAGTAACTAGGTACTGAGTTTTTTGCTGATTCTTCTCTGTAGAAATTGACATTCCGAATCAGCGGTAGATTACATAATATTTGACATTCATAAATGTTCTTTATTGAATAAAGACATTTTTGATTTTGACTGTATAAAAATTGATTTATATTGATTATTCAATAATTGACAAGATGCTAACCACCTACTATTGTACACCTCGTCCTGCAGTTTATAAGTCTGGATTAAGTAACTACTACTCTTTGTGACCTATGAGGGGAACCTAAGTAGTCATGCTCACTCAAATGTCTCTGAGGTGGTGGCGCTATGTGGCGGGTCATTACATTCCCTCTAATATGGTTGAGTGAAATGATGGCTGACACGTACGTCATACTTGTGAACAGGTGCCACCTTTGGGGACTGGTCTGCTTCGGTTTACCTCATAATATTTATTTTATTATTATTTCCTTTATTTTATTTTGTGTAACAATTAAACTGTATGGCTTGGTATGATGATGACACAACATTGTATGAAAGTTTGGCAATTAAAAAGAGTAACTGGCGAGTTTCTTGCCGGATCTTCTCGACCAGAAACAACTTTCCGAGCCGGTGGTAGAATCGCATTATGTTTATTTATTTCTTTAGTATATTTTATGTATCAACATATATATGTATTAACATGTAAATTATACATAAGTACTTATAAATAGTTTTAAGTCATTAAATTGTATGACGATTTGTAAGTGCTGTGTACAAGCCTATGCAAATAAAGAATGATTTGATTGATTGACGAAAACATAAAAGTGGTTTATCAGTGTGGGAATGTACCAAAAGGACTACATGCAAGGGCATCTTAAGAGTAAAAGTAGGTATTTGAATTAAATGTTCTTTGCATTTTTTATAGATACGAACCTTTGTGAGCGAGACTGACTAGCACTTGGCCGGTTTTGAATTAACATTTTTTTTTGGGGTATAACCAATAATAGATAAGAAAATTCATACCTGTGCCCCGTATTTTGGCTAAAGTGTTATTGATGAAGCACTTCACAAATGTAAAGAAGACTTGACAACGTCAGACTTCCCAAGCATTCCTACGACATACGACTCAATGGTGGCAAAAGCTACAAGATCTGGAGTTTCATTGGTGTGTAAAATACCAAATTTTACTTATCTTTGCCTTCAAACAGTAACGTCTTGCTGCGGATCATAGACTGATCATATCCACATATAAAGCCTTATGCCAATGTATACTTAATTCAAAACACATTTGACGAAGGTTAGGATGGTTATCTCTTTGTTAATCATGGCGCGGCATAATGGGGCGCAACGGGTCCAATGGGACACAAAGGGCCACAATGGGGACCAAGGAGGCCGAGGGGTCCCAACGGGCCACAACGGGGCCCAAGGAGGCCGAAGGGGCCCAACAGGCCATAATGGGCCCGTAGACTTATTGCTGTTGTGCCCCGTTGTGCCGCGAAATATATCTTTAAGCTTATTAAATTTAGATACAAATCTTAGTTATAAGGCACACGACAAAAAAAAAAACACTGTTATATAATAATGACCTAGCAATAATATCCTACGGAAAAAACTCCGCAATAACACAAAGTGGAAGTAGATTAAAGTAAATTAAAAAAAAACCCTATTCACTAAGCCATAAACAGATTAACAAAGGATAACGTCGTTAAAGTCAAGCTACATACATTGCTAATGAATTTAATGAGTACTATTATTAGGCAAGCGTCGTGATTAAGCCTAATCCCATCATAAAAGCGATGACTTGATGGAGGCCTTTACCCTGCAGCGGGACAGTATATAGGCTGATATTTTACTACTTATTATATTGTGTGCATTTTCTTTCAAAAGGATGGCGTGAAAGATGAGCAAATTGAGACTGCTGCCTGGGTTTTGATACACTGGTTTAGTCCAAATAGAATAGTGAGTACCTTACCTTACATATTCATCGTGATTTCTTTAATACCCGAGAAAACTCTCGAGGGCATCATACTAATGAAATCAAAATTTTTCTCCATTCTAAAGTGATGGAGAGGTGTTTTTTTTTCAGATGTTGTTTATGTTCCCTTTAAGTTCATAGGGGAAACATGATTTGTTTTTATTAGTGTTAACGCCATCCTGCGGCGAACAGCGGCAACCACCCCTTCAACGGCGCGCCCGAGGGGCGCGGGGAGCGGAGGACGCAAAAATCAGCAGCCGCGGGCGCCGCGGCACACTCTCTCACATCACCCTTGGAAGACGATCGCTTACTTGTACATATTATCAAATATTTGTAATTCGGAAATAAATAAGAATTTCAACGATAAATAATAATTCTTCATTGGATAGACCTGCCCCAGCCCCAGCACACACGCCATCTCAACATTTGATCCCACGGAGCCGGATCCCAGACGAGACCAGCCAGAGACGAGACCACGACTGCTTGCTGCGGAGGAAATATCCAGAGAAGGAAAAACGAAACCAGGTAACGGTCAGGCTTTCCTATTCATTTCCTTTCCATTCGATTCGATTTGTGCAAATACAAGTGTTAATATTATTTTTTTTTGTAACGGTTTTTTCAATTTAAAAATTTAAATTCGTTCTATCGAAACGTTTTGTCGTATTTGTGTGTTAGAGAGATTTTATACGATTTCATTGCCCTTTCTTTCCAATTTCTCTCCCAAAATGTGTGACGAAAACTCCGAAAAACTTAATTTACCAAAAACTACCGTGGAGGGTATTCGTAGTCGTAGTCGTTCGCCTTCTAGCGAAGGTTCTAAAACGGTTACGGATCTTAAAAGGCAAAGAGGAGTTTTCAAAGGTCGATTAACTAATTTTGATAAATTAATTTCTAAATTTCAAAATGTTGCATTATCTAAATCTAAAACAATAGAACTAAACTTAAGAAAATCACAGTTAGAAACGATTTATAAAGAATTCCAGGTTATCCAGAAAATAATTGAGGACTCCTCTGACGAAAAAGATCTGTTAGTCCAATTAGAGTATCGAGATAATTTTGAGGAACAGTATTACGAATCTCTTTCTGTTGTCGAAACGATACTAGATGAAAATAATTTTAAAGATAAATGTTCAATTAATGAAAGGATTAACGTAAATCAAATAAACGAACCTGTTCCAACGAAATTACCCGATATAAAACTACCCGCCTTTGACGGTTCATATGATAACTGGCTAGAATTCAAAAATTCCTACATAACGATGATTCACAAACGTAAAGATTTAGATGGTATACAGAAATTTCACTATTTGCGGTCATCATTAAGCGGTAGTGCACTTCAAGTAATAAGCGCGTTAGAATTTACTCCTGCTAATTATGTTCATGCGTGGGATTTACTGGTAAATAGATTTCAAAATGATCGACTACTAGTACATAATCATGTTAAGTCGTTATTTTCGTTGCCGCACATGCATAAGGAGTCTGCCGTGCTTATTAGAAAAATGATCGACACTGTGTTACGTAACTTACGCTCATTAGCCTCTTTGGATGAACCAACTGAATCGTGGGACACGCTTATTATTTATTTAGTGACGTCTAAGCTAGATCCATCCACAGAGCGCGTTTGGGAAGATTATAGAGGAACATTAATTTCGAATTTAAAATGTGAGGGTACTAAACGAAAACTAAAACTAGACGATTTGTTGACCTTCCTTAGAAACCGGGCTGATTATTTGCAAACGATTCACTCTAATAGTAATAGCTCAAATAGCAATAGTAATTCCAGCAACTCTTATTTTTACAAACCAAAACAACCTCAGTTTGTAAAATCTCAGGCCCAAGCGCATACACATAGCTACGTAGCTGCTAACCAGGCAAAGTCGGCCAAACGCAATCGAACCTCTGCTTGTGTCCTGTGTCGCGGAAATCACGCATTGTATATTTGTAGCATGTTTTTGAATTTATCAGTAGATGATCGGTGCAAATTAATTAATGACAAAAATCTATGTCCTAATTGTTTACGTGCGGGCCATTCAATTAATGACTGCTTTTTCGGCCCTTGCCAACAATGTAATCGTAAACATAATAGTTTGTTACACAAGGATTCCTATAACAACATCCATTTTTCAATATCTGATAAGGAATCCATTACGCCTCTGGCAAAATCGACCGTATTGCATTCATCATTAAGTTCTTATTATGAGCAAGGCAATGCACACCAGGTAGGCGCAGTGACTCACGCGCACCCGGTTGTATTGAGCACGGCGCTCGTCGAAGTGCTAGACGACAATAACAAGCGACACACGGCCCGAGCGCTGTTGGATAGCGGGAGTCAACATTGTTTTGTTTCGGATGCATTTTGTAAACGAATTAACTATACGAATTTCATACAGTCCACCGTTCAAATTTCAGGTGTAGGACAATCGGTCTCACACTCGAATAGATTATGCGATTTAGTTATACGATCCAAAGTAAACGATTATTATACAAATATTCAATGTTTTGTTTTACCGCGTATCACGTCATTCTTGCCGCCCGTGAGTATTGATGCTGATTCTATACGAATTCCTGATAACATTGAACTTGCCGATCCTACTTATTATATTCCATCCGAAGTCGATTTATTAATAGGAGCGGACTTATTTTGGGAACTTTTAAACGATAATAAAATACGATTAAAATGCGGTCCTTTCTTACAGGACTCGAAACTTGGATGGTTGCTTTCCGGGCCTATTTTTACCAATAAATTGCATAACAAAAATAACATTCAATGCAATTTTACACAAACACTCGATTTACAACTACGCCAATTTTGGGAAATAGAAGATTTAAGTAATTCTAATGCGAATATTCTCACTAGTGATGAGCGTAGATGCGAACAAATATTTATTGAAACTACTAAACGCGAATTAGATGGTAGGTTTTCGGTAAGCATACCTTTAAAAGAGTCAACTAATTTGTTAGGTGATTCATATAAAACAGCCTATAAACGTTTTATTTCTTTAGAAAATAAATTAGAGCGTATGCCTCAATATAAACGTATGTATTCAGATTTTATACGAGAATATCGCGAGTTAGGTCACATGTCAAAAGTAGATAAGTACAGTGGGCAACATTATTTTCTACCACATCATGGGGTATTTCGTGAGGACAGTACAACTTCGGCTTTGAGAGTTGTCTTTGATGCTAGCTGTGCTACTACTTCTAACAAATCTTTAAACGATATTCAATTTATAGGACCTAGACTTCAAAATGATATTTTTTCTATTTTGTTACGCTTTAGGCAATATCAAGTAGTAGCATGTGCGGATGTCGAGAAAATATTCCGACAAACGCTTATTAATTCTGATCAACGCGACTTACAGCTTATACTGTGGCGTGAAAATCGTTCAGATCCGATAGAAATTTATAAACTAAATACAGTGACATACGGTACTGCATCGGCGCCGTATCTTAGTATGCGTTGCTTACGTCAAGTAGCACAGGAATGTGACGATGTAGTGATCTCGCAAGTTATGCGGGAAGATTTTTATGTAGATGACTTAATTACCGGTCACGATGACCCGAGTAAATTGGTAGAAATTTGTGAAAAAACGTCACAATTATTGCGACAATATTGCTACCCATTACGTAAATGGACCTTTAGTCGTGACATCTCTGCAGCTACTAATTCAAAAGAATTAGCTATAGGCGAGCATACACAAACCAAGACGTTAGGGCTAGGCTGGCACAACAAAGAGGATCAACTTTATTTTTCTACCAAGTTAGATAAAATCGATAATTCTAATAAATTAACTAAGCGGAAAATGTTATCACTGATTTCTCAAATTTATGACCCTCTAGGCCTTTTAGCACCGACTGTTATTATATCTTAGATTCTTTTGCAAAAGCTGTGGTTGTTGTGTAAAATCGGTTGGGATGATCCTGTTCCTAATGACGTCGCGGGAAAATTCTTTAAATTTATAAATTCGATTCATATACATTTAAAAGATATAAAAGTGCCCAGATTCGTAAGGAGTATTCATGCTCAGCGAATAGAATTACATATTTTCTCTGATGCCTCTCAAGATGCATACGGTGCTTGTGCATACATACGCAACATTAAGGATGACATAATAATCTCAACTAATTTATTATGCGCAAAAGGTAAAGTAGCTCCCTTAAAAACTCTTAGCATTCCAAAATTAGAACTCAGTGGTGCCTTGATTGCTGCGAGATTATACAAAAAGATCATTAATTCACTTAGATTAAAAGTTGACTGTGTTTACTTTTGGACGGACTCAACAATAGTAATAGGTTGGTTGCGCATGTCCCCACATTTATTAAAAACATTTGTCCAAAATCGCGTTACAGAAATTAATGACTTAACGGGCGATTCAATGTGGCTACACGTAGACGGTTTAAATAATCCCGCCGACCTAGTGTCGAGGGGCCTTTACATCGATGAGTTAAAACAAAAGGATCTGTGGTGGCACGGGCCAACTTTTTTGCAATGTTATGAATTGCCTCAAACAAATCAGACTGTACCAGTAAGTAACAACTTACCGGAACTTAAAGGCAAAACAATCAGCGCAACATGTACAACATTAGATACCTTATTCGATTTTAATAGGTTTTCATCTATATTAATAATTTCGTCAAGGGGTACGGTAGACTCGATCGAAACCTTATATGAATAAGAAAACATAAAAAAATATTGATTTTGAGTCGACAACATATATCCGCAAAATTCGAATTATAGAGAATTCCGTTAAATTCCGATGGCACTGAAAAAACAAATGTCAAACACTGTCGCCATCTTAGATACGCCTCGCTAATCAACACATTGCGTGCGTCGCGCCAAAAAAGTATTCATCACAAAGAACTGTGACTCATGTGACTATGTAAAACGAAACGTCTTCCCGCCGCAAACATTTAGTGAATCATAAAAAAGTTAATACTCATCGTCAGTCGTTCACAATTCGCGAAAATATTATTTTTGATGACACTTTTTTATGATATACTCTTTTGCTATGTGTTTTTTCTTTAAACCTGAGATTGGCCGATTACGATAACAACCATAGAAAAAAGAATACTAACCATAACCGTAAAAGTTGAAGTTTTAGTTGAAATGTCAATGACAGTGACATGCAATTTTTGTAATAGCAAAATATTTGTAAGAAACTGCAAGCAAATGCAAATGTGCAGTCGATGTTTGGAATGCGACAACATTATACTCGGTAAGTGGCTCAATATTTTTGTCTCTATAACCCGACAAATAATAATAAATGACCACATGCATAGCCGGTGTTGAGTTGTCATAAACACATACAGAAACAGACACGATTTTTGCACCGATTTTCTTGATAATGGGGCAAGTTCAACTTGAACTTGGCTGGTTCTTATTATACAATTAGACATTATTAATTGCAGATAATTACAATTATTGCGAGTGTTGTGGCCTAGAAACAATTAGGCAGTTAAGAATAACCAAGGCTCGGACACTTTCAATCCTTTTTCCCAAAAATCAAACTCCTCCTGCTCCATCTAAAAATTTATTTGATGACTTTCAGGTAAGTAAATGGTGTAGGTCACTGAGTGAAGTAAAATGAAAAATAATGCTTATTACCAGATAGAGGTGGGAGGATATACCTACACCTACATACATTCACAATACTTATTATTATTTGAATATTTGTCTAATATATTTTCTCTTTCAAGGTCGATAACGAAGAGTTGACACTAATCGAAGATTCACTGATGACTGAAGATGTTTCTTCGGACAACGAGAAAAAGCAGCTGCTATCAGTCAGCAGTGATTTTATTTCTTTAGAAGAAGACGAGAAAGAAGACATATCAAATGGCGGGCCGACCCCCGAAGAAACGTAAATATTCAAGCAGGTTTAGTACAGAACATCAGCCCCCCAGGACTAACTATGTATATTTAGCACTTTCAAATAACACCATTCAAGTATCAGTACATTCAGTTGGTTCTATGATTTATGAATGTGTTCAATGTCAAGCACTTCATTTTTTAGGTGAAAAAATTAAAAATCATTTTAAAAATTGTTGTCATAATGGGAAGGTATACATAGACTTAGACAGAGTATTAAAGCCAATTCCAGATATATTATTAGATTTATACAAAGGCAATACGTCTGATTCTAATCATTATAAGGCTAATATACGACAATATAATTCCACATTTGCAATGGCATCCATAAATTCAAACTTGAACACACTCCCCCCAGGATTTTTCACTTATAGGGTACAAGGGCAAATTTATATAAAAACTGGATCTTTGGTTCCGTTGCAAGGTCATAAACCACAATACAACCAATTGTATATTATTGAAGATGAAGCAGCATTAAATGAACGATTATCTGATTCTAGAAATAACATATGTAGAAACAATATAATGAGGTCCTTACAAACAATGCTTAATGAATCCAATCCTTTTGTCAAAATATACAAAAACGTGGCTGCAATTTTAGCTGAAGAGGAATTAAAAGCAGCCTCAGAAAATCGACCCAAATATTCGGTATCAATGCAGTTTTATAAACATAAATCTCTTGATTTGCGTCGGGTATAAAACACCATCAAATAAGGAAGGTAGCGGGCGGCCATTTTTGTAGGAGAAAACGGCGAACTCATTAAAATATAGACTTTTCTGTACAGAATCTTCTCAACATTTAACTACACTCAAATCAAACCAGTCCCAATAATGACCCCTTAGCCTTTCCTCTACTTTTTCCTAATGGAGAACTCGGATGGCATGAAACCTTCAACACAGAGAAAGGGAGTCGAAAATACTGAAGCAGTTCTTACAATGTTACATTTTATCAGTATAGACTGCGTTCGTGAAACATTTTCGCCATTATTTTATGCCGAAAACTATCTCAGTCAGCGGCTATAAAGTAATTGCAAGACATGTATAATTATTCCTTTTCTGCTCGGGAAACGATATTTCTCCGGCTATACTTTCACGTTCACAAGGGTCCGACTGCTTCAGAGATGTTAGAACTTATGAAAAATTGCCTCTCATCGAGTACGAAGATTCGATGATGAAAATTCAAATTATCAAGACCACTGAACAAGGCTTGAAAGGTGATAAATATTTATCGAAAAATGTTATATATAAAGAAATTTTATGATAATCAATCTGTGATGTATAATAGAGAATATGTCTTTATAAGAACCTTTGCCAAATTCTCGGATAAGTACTCATTGTAAAATTACAATTTAAATACTTCCTAATATTATTATTAATTTAGCCGACTTGAATAAAGAAGCACAATTCAATTTTTTATTTTTAAAATTAGTAAGTACTTATCTACCTGTCAAAATAGAGAAAAAGACTGAGTGCTTAAAACAAAGAGGTTTATAGAGAGTAAACCTTAAAAATATGTTTTGTTAATTTGTCTTAGTTTATTTTGAATGTTCATTTGAATTTTGAAATAAAAATAATTTGTGTAAAAGCTTTCGCAGTTTTTATTTACTATATTTATCAAACACAACGAACGAAGCTATACGAATCTATATTTAATATTCTTTGAGAACCGATGACTACAGAAATATTTACCGACATTTTGCACCTAGATGTGTATTATGAGTCAAATTTTACCCGAGCGAAGCCGGGGTTTCATCTATATTTAATATTCTTTGAGAACCGATGACTACAGAAATATTTACCGACATTTTGCACCTAGATGTGTATTATGAGTCAAATTTTACCCGAGCGAAGCCGGGGTTTCATCTAGTCTTTTAATAAAGTCAAGCGGGCCGCAGCGTACGTACTTAGATTCATTCACAATATTCGCAACAGCCGCGCTCAGAGAACCGGTTCGTTATCTGTGAGCGAGCTGCGGGAGGCTCAGGTACTTATTACGCGTTCCGCGCAGATGCAGTCATTCCCTACGCTTTATAATTGTTTACGAAATAACACATCTTTAACGAAATGTAAAGAGGCGAATAAAGTTTTAGGATTAAACGTGTTCCTAGATGATAACAAATTGATTCGTGTAGGTGGTAGGTTGTCCGAATCGTCTGGTTTTAGTTATAATAAACGACATCCTATGTTATTATGTACCAAACACAACTTCACGCGGCTTTTATTTAGAGATCAACATCGAATTCTACTTCATGCTGGACCTCAACTCTTGTTGTGCACTATACGTGAAAATTGGTGGCCGTTATCTGGTAGAAATCTTGCTAGGAAGACCGCTCATGAATGCGTGACGTGTGCGCGTATAAAAAGTCAAACATTGACACCTTTAATGGGTAATTTACCTAAAGAGCGATTAGAAGCCGGTTTTCCATTCGCGCGCACTGGCGTAGACTACGCGGGGCCAGTTTACGTATTGAACCGTAAGGGCCGAGGTTCGAGGTTGGTGAAGGCATACATTTGTTTGTTTATTTGTTTTACAACGAAGTCTATTCATTTAGAATTAGTAAGTGGCTTATCCACAAATGATTATATTCTTGCTTTGAAAAGATTTATGTCTAGACGAGGAAAACCAGTGGAAATATTTTCCGACAACGGAAAAAATTTCGTTGGTGCGGTAAAAGAGTTTCCTTTATTGTCACAAAATAATCTCGATGAAATTATTGATTTTACTGCCAGTGATGGCATAAAATTTAGTTTTATACCCCCTTACGCTCCACATTTTGGAGGCCTATGGGAGGGAGGAGTGAAATCGTGTAAACATTTTCTTAGGCGCACAGTAGGTAATGCTAGATTGACTTTTGAGGAATTTTATACTGTATTAGCACAAATCGAAGCAGTTCTTAATTCCCGTCCTCTTAACGCTATGTCCTCTGATCCTACTGACAACCTTCCCCTTACCCCAGCCCATTTCCTTATTGGCCGACCGTTAACCGCTCCAGCCTGCGCTGATATCACTGAGACACAGATGAACAGTTTGAAACGGTACCACCGGGTCGAGCAACTCCGACAACTCTTTTGGAAACGCTGGTCAATGGAATACGTAGCAGAGCTCCAACGAAGAACCAAGTGGCAAACGGAAGCAGATGATATAAAACTCGATACTCTGGTCTTAATCAAGGAGGACAACCTGCCACCCCTCAAATGGCGCTTGGGGAGAATCATCCGAGTTTTTCCTGGAAAAGATGGGATTTCAAGAGTAGCCGAAATTCGCACAGCGGCTGGGACAATTCAGCGAGCATTCTCTAAAATATGCCCGCTACCACTACCTACTTCAAGCGATAATTAAACGATAACAAAGATGACATCATCGACCCAAATGACATCGATGACTGTCACAAAATCAACTTCATTCTACACCCTTGTTGGAAGCTTGGAGCTTCCAAGGCCGGCGGTATGTTAACGCCATCCTGCGGCGAACAGCGGCAACCACCCCTTCAACGGCGCGCCCGAGGGGCGCGGGGAGCGGAGGACGCAAAAATCAGCAGCCGCGGGCGCCGCGGCACACTCTCTCACATCACCCTTGGAAGACGATCGCTTACTTGTACATATTATCAAATATTTGTAATTCGGAAATAAATAAGAATTTCAACGATAAATAATAATTCTTCATTGGATAGACCTGCCCCAGCCCCAGCACACACGCCATCTCAACAAATACATTATTCACTTTTCTATAAAAAGTAGAACTCCACCGGAATTTACCTGATTTTTTGGATTGCTTACTCATTTTTATTTATTTTTCAAAAAGTAAAACGCCCAAATACCTATGAAAACTTTGAGAATAAGAGGATCTAGTGATGTTTGTTTCTGCAAGTTCATATTTTAATATTCCGGAACATTCCCGTAACTTTACGACGCGTGTTACTACCCTGTTACAACACTTTGTGTAAAAAATGCCTCCTAGTTACAAACTAATCGCGAAGTTTTTAAAATGTGTAGACACAAAATATTTTGTCACATTTTGAAACGGTTACAACACAGGGTTACTAAAATTAATAATACTCACATTGTTACTTAACTGTTACAACACGTGTGAGTATAACCCTACACAGTCGCAATATGTCGTATCAGTTACGAGAATTTGTGCGACCTGTTACATCTTTAAAAATCTGCAACCAAAAATGGCTATATGGGGTGGGCACCACAGGTAAGTTATAGGTAAGAAGAGGAACATTTACGTAAATATTTTTCCCACAATGCTTCAGACACCAACTTTCTAGCAAGTATATAGGATGGCTTGGCCTATTTGCTGACCTGAAACATTGGCTGTCAGGATCGGGACTTCTATATGATATTATACAAATACTAAATAAAGTATAAATATTACTGTACAGTACGGCCGAGGAACAGGCATTATTTAATTATCAGAATGAACATGCTAAATACTGTGAATATTCGGCTTGTACCGAAGAAGTGCTCAGTTCATGTCATCGCTGCTTCTGCTTTTTGTGAATTTATTGCAAGATTTTCTGAAAAAAAGCCTGTTGCAAGGCCGTAGAGTCACGACGTCAGTTCACGTTCAATTTTTTCCTGCCATTGAAAGGTGATAAGCATAGAGTTTGCAAAAAAATGTTTTTAAATACATTAGGGATCGGTGAAAACTTTGCTCGTACAGCCCTAAACAAGTCTAAAAATACAGGCGTAATAGAAAAAGATCGACGCGGTGGTAGACAGGGGTTGTATGTATCTGAAGATGCTGCTAAACGAGCTAATATTCAAGCACATCTTAATAGATTTCCAAAAGTTGAATCGCACTATTGCAGGAAAGATAGTTCCAAAGAATATTTACACCCTGACCTTACACTGCGCAAAATGTATAATATTTTTTTACAAGAGTATGAGACTAAAGTATCGTTTACATTATATAGGAGTATTTTCAAGGAAATGAATTTATCCATCCACCGGCCAAAGAAAGATCAATGTGGTCTATGCATTACGTACAGAGAAGGAACAACGGAAACAAAAGAAAAACTGCAGGACAGATACACACAACATATTTCTGAAAAAGATGAAGTAAGAAAAATCAAGACAGAATGTAAGAACGCATCTTCAGACACTGTTCGCTGTGCTTCTTTTGATCTTCAGCAGGTGATCTACTTACCGCAAAGTAACGAAAGCGCCATATTTTATAAAAGACGCTTAGCAAACTATAATTTCACTATTTATGATCTCAATTCTAAGAAATGTGTTTGCAATTTATGGCATGAGGCTATAAGCAACAGAGGTGCTTCAGAAATAAGCACAGCTGTTTTTTATTTCTTGACTGATTATGATACACAAGAAGTTAAGATAGTTAACTTGTTTTCTGATGGCTGTCAGGGGCAAAATAAAAACTCGGTCATGGCTTCAATGCTCCTTTATTTCATTATGCACTGTGAAACAGTTGATGCGCTTTTTCTGTCCTTCGCATGGTCAGAGTGAGGGTGATTCTGTACACAGTGCGGTGTCCTACGCGATGTCGAAAGCAGGAAACGTTTTTGTTCCTTCTCAGTTAGTTCCAATCATAAGACTTGCCCGCAAAGATTCTTATATTGTTAAGAAATATAACTACGATGACTTTTTAAATTTCAAAGATTTTTCGAAATACGAAATGCTTCAAATACGAAAGA
>CM032479.1:16478969-16708289 GCA_019059595.1 Marasmia exigua
CTAGAAAACGTCTCGCCCGGGTGTCAGACGAGGCGTAACCCAAGCAAAATAAAAGACACCGCAACTACTATATCCCGTCGGCGTCAGCTCAACAACCAGGGTATCCAGCCCCAATCTCATGAGTTGACTTATGCCGCAACTGCTATATCCCGTCGGCGTCAGCTCAACAACCAGGGTATCCAGCCCCAATCTCATGAGTTGACTTATGCCGCAACTGCTATATCCCGTCGGCGTCAGCTCAACAACCAGGGTATCCAGCCCCAATCTCATGAGTCGACTTATGCCGCAACTACTACTTCTGCCTCAAAGAAGGCATCTGCTTCACCAAAAGAAGCCACAACTTCCACATCCCGTCAGCTCAACAACCAGGGTATCCAGCCCCAATCTCATGAGTTGACTTATGCCGCAACTACTACTTCTGCCTCAAAGAAGGCATCTGCTTCACCAAAAGAAGCCACAACTTCTACATCCTGTCAACTTAACAACCAGGGTATCCAGCCCCAATCTCATGGGTTGACTAACACTGCATCTTTTACATCTGCCTCAGAAAAGGCAGCCACTTCTACTACGTCCGTCACATATTCAAACCCCAAAACCACTGCTTCCAAGTCCAGATCTTCTTTGGTAACTCCCGATGCTAAAAAAGAAACGAAAGTTTACGAAATTTCATTTGATCCCTCAAAAAGGTCATTACCACATGTTCTAGTGAATACTACAAGCGCCGAGATGCCTCTTTCACTTCTGGTAGATACAGGTTCTTCGATCAGCCTCCTCAAGAAGTCCGTCATTAAGCCCCGTACTAAGCTCAATAAAGAGACACTTAAATTAAAGGGATTTAATACTACCGAAGACTTTGTTCCAACACTGGGCTTTCTTGACGTGATCATATATCCAAATGATAATAATCCCAATGATTCCATTAAACATAAATTCCATATAGTAGGAGACATAGACTTCCCTTACGATGGCATCATCGGTAATGACCTTCTCAGCAAATTTCGAAGCAACATCAACTTCACACAAGATGTGTTGAAATTGGGAAAGCATAAATTGAAATTGTTCTTCACCGATCCATACTTCATCATTCCAGCCCGCACTGAAAAAGTAATAGAGTGCTCAGTTTCAAATCCAGAACTCGAAGAAGGTCTCATCCTGGACCAGAGCCCATCTAATGAACTGCTCATCTCTAACTGCCTCGTCCAGGTCAAAGAAAATAAAAAAGTAAATCTTACCGTAATAAATACCTCTGAATCTCCTGTGAACCTGAAAACAAACCTTAACCTAATACTTACCCCAATCGACTCGATCCACTCCAAGCCCGACTCCAACGCGGCTCGCGTCTTCTACTCCGATTCCAAACCTGAAAAAGAAAACATCTTTGAAAGAACCAAGCGAGTTCTTGATTTATTAAGAATAGATCACCTCAATGACGAGGAAGTCCAAGCCCTTTTCCAAGTCTGCTCAGACTATTCAGATATCTTTCATCTTCCAGGTGAAAAACTTACCTTTACTAATACCCTGAAACATGATATAAACACTACATCTGAAATACCTATCCATACTAAGTCCTACAGATTCCCTGAGGTTCATAAGAAAGAAGTGGAGAAACAACTGAACCAGATGCTAGAACAAAATATAGTTGAGCCCTCCTCATCTCCATGGTCTGCACCAATTTGGGTAGTACCGAAAAAACTTGACGCATCAGGCCAGCAAAAATGGCGGGTCGTCATCGACTATAGAAAATTAAATGACTATCACTATAGGTGATACTTATCCTATTCCCCAGATTACTGAGATCCTAGATCAACTAGGAAATAGTCAATATTTCTCAACCCTCGACCTTGCGTCAGGATTTCACCAAATCCTTGTAAATCAACCTGAAAAAACTGCCTTTAATGTACCTCAGGGCCATTTCCAATTCACTCGTATGCCATTCGGGCTCAAAAATGCACCCTCCACGTTCCAAAGGCTGATGAATACAGCTCTATCGGGGTTGCAGGGCCTTCGCTGCTTCGTTTACCTGGATGACATCGTATCTTATTCGCGTGACTTAAAATCCCAAATTCAGAACCTAGAAGCCATATTTAAGAGACTCAGAGAGCATAACTTAAAATTGCAGCCAGATAAATGCGAATTCCTTAAAAAGGAAGTAGCCTATCTGGGTCATATTATCTCTACCAACGGGGTTAAGCCTAACCCTGATAAAATCAAAGCGGTCGTCGAATTCCCAACTCCAACTTCTCCAAAGGCCATCAAATCATTCCTTGGTCTGGTATCTTACTACCGCCGCTTCATCCCAGAATTTTCAAAGGTCGCTAAACCATTAACGTCCCTTCTGAAGAAGGACACCCCTTTCATTTGGGAAAATCAACAACAGGTGGCATTCGATGTTCTGAAACAAAAGCTTACATCCGCCCCACTTCTCGCTTATCCCGACTTCTCTAAGCCATTCATACTTACGTGTGACGCTTCTAATCACGCCGTCGGCGCAGTACTCTCCCAGGGTTCTATTGGTAAAGACCAACCCATCGCATACGCTTCTCGTACCCTTAATAAGAGCGAATCCAATTATAACACCACTGAAAAGGAACTCCTGGCTATAATTTTCGGTACAAAACAATTTAGGCCCTACCTGTACGGGCGTAAGTTTCAAATAGTCACAGATCATCGCCCTTTAAGATGGCTATTCAACCATAAGGATCCCAGCAGCAAATTACAACGCTGGCGCCTGAAACTGGAGGAGTACGAGTACGAAATAATCTACCGTAAAGGTAAACTCAACTCTGCTGCCGACGCACTCTCCCGCCATCCTATAAATCCATTGTTAACAGATCAACCCACTGAGTCCACTGATTCTACCATTTCCCCTGAATCTATCAACCGCGCTGAGCCCACTGTATCTACTAGTCCTACCAACCCTAATAACCCTGAGCAGGGTCACTTACCTGAAGGAACTCCACCTGCAAGACAAAACGAAGATAATGAGTCATCACCTCCTTTCAGCCCTCTAACTCTAGAAGATCTAGGTGTCAATCTTCCCATTGACGTCAACGCTGACAGTAGCAGCTTACCATGTATCGACCTTCTGGAAGAAGACGATGACCTTCTATCCTACAGTCCCCTGAATCATGATGCAGCAGATAAGGCTGAAAGCAAACGCCCTAAGTCCCCGAGGGTCACTGAGTCCCAACCTTCTACGAGCCGAGAAGCGCCGCCTGTAACTCTAAATCCTAAAACTAGAGACTTACCTTCTCGTTCTCCATCTCTGCATCCGCGAACTGCTAAATCAAACTTACCTATATCATCTCCTCGGAATCCGGACTCCTCACCGCCTTCAGCGAATCCTGGAATAGAAAATACAAACCTTGACAATACACAATCCCCGCTGGACCCTGAAACATCTCAATCCACGCAGAATCCAATAGCCACAGCAATCAATGATGATTACTCCAAGTGTCTGAAAGATATAAGCAATAAGGAACTTAATTTCAATACTAATATTTTAGAACACAATCAATCTCTTATGAAAACCCATTGTAAAACTGTACTAGTTCCCACATCAATAGACCTAGACGAAGCTAACCCCTATGTTTCCGACATATTAGGAAACCTTGATGATCAAAAAGAAACCATTCACAAGGAAAAACAACTATACTCGTTCGAACAAGTCCCAAATACTAATAAATCAGTTTACTTTATTTTTACCAAAGTTCATCACTTCGACGATTGCACTTACTCCGAAATATTTAGAGCCCTGAAAAGAATCCGAGATGAAATTCTAGTTCCAAATCCTGAAATCACGGAGATCGCCATTTCAGATTTCAAGAATCCCTTCGAGAGACACGCTTTCTCAAAAATCTATAATATCCTCGTGTACCTATTTCACGACACTAACATAACAGTAAACATTTACCATAATTCAATTCTATATCCAACCCTGAGTGAAGTCAAGAAAATCTTAAGGGAAAACCACGATTTGCCTGTCGCAGGCCATTTAGGAGTTAATAGAATGCTTCACAGAATCCAAGAAAGATATTATTGGAAAGGAATGAAATCTGACGTAGAGAATTACGTCAAGGGTTGCTCCTCCTGTCAAGAGAACAAAGCTCTTCGCAGAACTAATAAAGCCCCCATGCAGATCACTACTACTTCTACTAGCCCATTTCAAAGAATTGCTCTGGACATAGTAGGTCCCCTTCCAGAATCTGGTTCCGCCAAACTGAAATACATCCTAACCATCCAGGATGATCTCACGAAATTTTCCGTGGCTTATCCAATCCGCAGTGTCTCATCAGAAGAAACGACTGACTGTTTAGTCCACTTCATATCCCTTTTCGGAATCCCGCAAAGTATCCTCACGGACCAGGGAACCAATTTCACGGCCGATCTCTTTAAAAGAACATGCAGCTTCCTCAAAATAAAACAACTATGGTCAACCCCATATCACCCTCAAACTCAAGGGGCCCTTGAGCGAAGCCACTCCACTCTCAAGGAGTACCTGAAGTCTTATATTAACGAGAACCAAGACGATTGGCCTCGTTACGTGTATACTGCTATTCTAGCTTACAATTCCGCTGTTCACAGCACTACTAATTTTAGTCCCTACGAACTTCTTTTTGGCCACAAAACCTTCATCCCTGATTCGGTATACAGTCAAGACACGAGCACTTACCCTGACTACGTCAGAATGTTGCAACATCGCCTTAAACTTTCCTGGAGTAAGGCAGTTGACAACATCCAAAGTTCGAAAGAGAGATCAAAAACCTATTATGACAATAGGTCACGACCTATTCAGTATAAGGTAGGAGACTACGTCTACCTACGGAACCATCTCAGACTCCGGAAAGCTCTCTCTCCTATATGGAAAGGCCCATATAAGGTGATCGCCATACACGGCAATAATACACTAACCTTACTCATAAACAGACGCCATGTTAAACACCACTACGATGAGGTGAAATTAGCAGGCGTCCATCCCAATAACCCATAGCGGGTTAAAGTAGTTTTAAGTTAGCATTTAAGCACTGGTTCTAGGTTTTAAGATTATAATTCATCATTAGTTAGGTAGTTTACTAATTCGTTCATATTCTTCTATTTCAGTGTGTCGGCCTCGACCACACCAAATCACGTATCTCAAATAGCATCGGGGCCCGGCATCTATTTCGATTACGTAGGAAAATCTAAAATAATAAATAAACACCTCAACGTAATTATACCATTAAATATATCCTATATAGAACCGCATATAGAAAACATTGGGTCTGTACTTACTACCGTCGGCTATCTTTGTGGACGAATGGAAGCAGCAGATAGTTCCGAATGCTCTAGCATGTTCGAATCTCTGAATATCAGGTTTAGAGATCTTCAAATGGCATATTCGTCAATAACTCACCTGATAGATACTAGACTTAAACGTGGTTGGATAAATGGAATAGGTTCTGCCATGAAACAGATATTCGGAACATTAGACGAAAGTGATGCCGTTAAGTATGATACTGCCATTGATCATGTACACGATAATCAAAAAAGATTAGCTTCACTAATGAAGGAACATATACTCGTGACTAAAAGTGTTTTAAGTAAATTCAATGAAACTTTCAATAAACTACAAATTAACGAAGAAAATCTGAACATAGCTATCGACAAGCTCTCTGTAAACTACCAAAACCTTTCTGATATCACGAATAACTTATTAATAAATTCTCAAATTAATTCTGTATTTAACAATTTGGAGACATCCCTTGTTTATTTATCGTTTCAAATCGAAGATATTATCAACGCGATTCTATTTAGTACTGTTAACATTGTTCACCCCTCAATTATTAATCCTAAGCAGTTGTACCAAGAGCTTGTAGATAATTACAGATACTTACCAGACAATCTAGAATTGGCAGTAGAACTAGAACTAAGGAAAATCCATACTTTGTTGACTGTATCAAAACTTATTAGCTATTACATGAATCACAAAATTATGTTTGTATTACAGATACCCTTGGTAGAACCCCAAGAGTTTTATTTGTACAATATCATTCCATTACCCATACCTCATAATTCAAGTAAACCGGATTCATTTAGTGTAGTTATCCCTAGTATTAAATACATAGCTATAACTAAGGACAAGACTCACTATAGCAATATAGAATCTTTAGAAGTTTGTAAAAACATAGATGAACAAAATTATATATGCAAGTTAATGAACGTTTTCCCAACAAGTGCCAACCCTAGCTGCGAAAGTATGCTCTTAGCCAATGTAGTAACAGAAATCCCAGTTCAATGTAAAACAGAGTTCATTAAAGGAACCATAGATGTATGGAAACCTCTCCGTAATAATAAATGGATTTTTGTACAATCTGTATCCAGTAAACTCTCTGTTGACTGCATAGATTCCGAAATCATTGAATATAATATAAAAGGCACTGGGATAGTAAATGTACCAGTATACTGTAAGGCTTATTGTAAAAACACACGCCTTCTACCTAATTTTAGCGTTTTAAATATAAGTATACCTAGTATTAATTTAGATTTTAATCTCTTAAAGGACCCCTGTTGTGATTTGTTGACATTCAATAAAATTAAAAGTAATGCTCCCAGTATTAAACTAAAACACCTAGATTTAGACAAAATCAATTTTGAAAATAGTAATGATAATGCTAAAATTAAAGAATTAAATGAAATCATTAATGAACCTCATATTTTAAAATATGGAGCACATTATTCTATTTTGATAATATTTTTCATTATAATTGTGATAATTGTAATTGTATGTAAGTTCTTTCACAAACATAAAATAAATATAATTGGCAACATTCACCCGTCTCGCGAAACTTCCGAGATTAAAAATCCTGAAAATAAAGATCACAAAATTATTGAATTAGATAGCGTGTCCGTAGAATTAGAATCCGCAAAATCTGCTCCCCCTAGAATCCGTAGAAACCTGTAAAATAAAAAATAAAAATGATTAAAAACATCCATAAGAATATAAAATATATATATATATACATAATACATATACATATACATATATAAATATAAATTACCTTAGTATTCCAGTTGTTATCCAGAAACTTGATTAAAAACATCCATAAGAATATAAAATATATATATACATAATACATATACATATACATATATAAATATAAATTACCTTAGTATTCCAGTTGTTATCCAGAAACTTTGAGGATTTAACCCCTAAGTTTCTTTCTCATCGGGGGGAAGTGTTACATCCCCCATCTGAATGGTTTAGGGCTGACGCCCCTACATTATTGATAGGTCAGCATTTTAGGCTTTAGCCGGCGCACTCGCTTCACGAGCGCGCCAGTCTGGGTTAGGACACGACGCGTGACGGTTGCCATCTTCAAAATTAAATAATCTTTTTTTTTAAAAGCCCCTCGCCCAGGCTCGTCCTAACAGAACGAAGAACTGGGAATTCCCAGTTGCGTCCAAAGCTGATGCTCTGGAGCCCAAATTACGTTTTGACCATGATTCTTGATTTAGGGAGTCTGGTATTTCACAATGAAGTGACTGCCGTCTGACCTTTGCAACCCTTAAACGGAGGAACTAGACCAACTGAATCATGGTTACACGTTTCAGAAACTATCTGAAACGTACAGGTTTCCGCTCAATGTTTTTCCTTACCGTCAAGCTAATGGTAGAAATACGCATATAGATTTGCAAAATCTAGAAGTGCCTGCTCAGATTTGAACCTGGTCCTCCTGTATGGAAGATGATTTCTGAACCACTGCAGCTAACTTCGGAATAGGCGCTTCTAGGCGCACCCCGATGAATCTATTGGTGGCGTCCCATATCACCTGCGACGGACAGGCGCGCATGATACTAGCAAATCTTGGCTGCAGCACGTGTAAATGGTAATGCATGGGCAGCAACATCCGCTATAGCCGCCACCGCAGCAGCCTCCACAAGGTCTGCAGCACATTTTCACAAATAATTATGTAATTTAATTTAACATGTATGTAAAAATGTTCTTCATTATATTCTTATAGTCGCATTGCAGGGCTCTGGATTAGCACTTCATCAAATGGACTGCGTTGCTAGTATCTTCGGGACAATTTGAAGGCTGATTTGCTTAAAACTTAACACTTCGGTGTTTAGTTGGAAGAATATCCACCATCAAGAAATAAAACTCGCTGCCGGCACATGTATTTCCTCCTTCCTACATTATGGATTCCTTCAAACGAAGCGTGAAGAAGCATCTCGCTAAATCCAGCAGTTGGTTTTGATATGTTCCTTTTCATTATGATTTAAATTGTTTTACAATATAGCAGACTATCGAGCGGACGGCACACCTATTGGTGGGTGATTACTGCCACCCATAGACATCTGCGACACCCGAGGTATCACATATGAATAAGCCTTTTTTTACAAGGTCGTATCTGTTCGGAAACACCACCAATGGCAGTTGATTCCGCAGTTTTATTGTGCGCGGTAGGAAATGACACGCATGTGAGGCGTGGAATTGTAAAAAAGTATAAAATAAAATATATATAAAGGATTTCCGAAAATCCTTTATTAAAACTACGTGTAAAATAAAGTGCCTAGAAGTTTTTGCTAAGAACAATATCTCTAGTTAGCTGAGCAATATCTTAAAGCAACAACAAAGCTAATTACGAAGCGCATCGGAGCGGCAACTTGCGCGGAATATTTGATCGAGCGGCGCATTAGCGGTGAATATAACCGCGCGATTAATATTGAACTTGGCCGCGTGCTGCCGTGCACCCTTGTACCTTTTTCAAAGGAAATTTTGCAATAAATTGTTTTCCCAGTTTTAGGGTTTCGAACATAAAGCACAATAAAATACGAGTTATAGGATCACCCGTGTGTCTGCCTGTCCATCCGTCTGTCATACCTAACTTTTTTAAAAGGTAGATACAACGATAAATATACTTTATTGCACAAAATACACAACTCAACAAACTAGTTATTACAAAAACTTGAATGTAAAATTTCAGCGGTTTCATCTCTGGCCTTCCGATAGGTCTTTTCTGATCCCTTGGCCTACCATGCAGCATTTCACTACAACACGAGTCTGTCTTTCGCTCTATTAGTCCCGCCCATTGCCACTTGAGTTGCGCCACTCTTTTGACTACGTCTGCCACCTTACCGTGTCTTTAAGCCACTTGTTAGTTTTTCTGTAAACCCACCCACCAGTCTCCTTTCCATTGCATTTTGGGCAACTAAAAGCACAAATGCGAATTTGGGCACAAATCAGATTCAGATGAAGAGACGACATAGCAAAGATTGGCGAGCACAACTGGACTTCGACTGCCTAAAATAGAATAGAATGGAGACGATTGAAGGGGGCCTACACCAAATTGGTTGAAAACGGCTTAAGATGATAGTGAATCGCTGGAAGTGATTTCTAGCAGACAACCATAAGGGCAAAGGACATTTTATACTACTTGAACTTAGGTACTACTTAAATGCATTAAAATCAGTCCGATTCGAGCGATGACCCGTCTGCTCGTCTGCCACCTATATCATAAAAAAGACAAGTTCGTCAAGAAAATATCTCTTTTTTTCTATCATAACCCATGACAAACACACGTATTCATTCATTCGTAAATGCATTAGTATACATTTCCCATGACGTCACGTGGCGATAGCGGGACAGTCGCCCACACTACACATTAATATGGCTGGCAAATAAATTCTATGATAAACCATCTCCCAAAAACTAACCCTTCGTTCTTATAGCAAAGGTACAAGGTGCATTTTCCCGTTTCTATTTTTGCACAGTTCGTGTAAATGTCAGATCATAGCATAAAAGAATCTAGTAGCAAGACAAAAAGTACGTTATTACAAACAGCGATCTTAAGTTATTACCGTAGATATAAAAGCTCATACTATCCCGTTTCCAACACGAAAATGTTAAAAGGGGCTGGAGCGAGTTTAGTTTCGGAACTTTTCTTAAAAGATAAAGATTTCTTTATTGACCACTGAAAACAAATTTAAACACGAGTGACATCGTCATCAGCCCATTTAAGTCCTCACTGCTGGGGCACGGGCCTCCATCAATCACATGAGGGGTAATTGCCATACTCAACACGGTTGGCGAGGGTTTTGATATAAATGCAGAGTTTTCCTTCTTTGGGTGCTGATGATCATGCCAGCAGCTTTACCTTAGTCGCCTTTTACGACACCTCGGTGTGAGGTGAGGGTGGACGAGTGACATAAATACACAAAAAGGACAAATTCTGTAGCCAACAAGACGCAACCTCAGCATTTGCTGCAGTGGCCGAAGACGCTGCTGCGCTGGTTTTCAGGCAGAGCCTTTTGCGACGTACGTGCACATACTCACACATACATACAACAGGAAGAAGAAAGAAAGACACAAAGAAAAAATAGAAAAAAAAAATCAATATCAATAACACAAGAATAAAAATAATAGTCTACAATTAACATAAAAGCAAAGGAACACAATAGCAATGAAAATAAATAGGAATGTGAAAATAAAATAATAGTTCTAAAGATATAATAATAAATAAATATCTCAACATCACTTACATTGATCTGACTCCGAGATAGGTAGCTCAAGCACCTGTGTTACGGATATCAGAATCAACAGTGGGATTACACATATATACATATAATACTTTTCTTTTGTAAATACATACTTACAATACATAGCAAACACCCAGACCAATACAAACAGACATGTTCATGCACGCAAATGTTTGTACTGTGCGGGGATCGAACCCGCAACCCTTGTATCAGAGGCAGCGCTCACTACCACTGTTCCAATCGGGTCGTCAAGGTAAACATCAAGTTGTCAAGATTAACATAATAATAGATTGACGTTTGACTACGCGGTCCCGCGCACAACGTGTGGAAGCGCCGCTCTGCGAATTCGGTTGGTCTCTGTGCGCGGGACACAAACGGAATGCATTCGTATAAGAAGGATGTAATTTATTTTATAATTATATGATCTCAGATCGCGTTTTGTTAACTAAGGTCCCGATTATAGATATGGCGCGGCAGCCAGTCGCAATGACCAGCCACGTACGCAGGGTATATTATAGTATTCAATGATGTGCGCAAACACAAGTGGACTCTCTTTTCCCTTACCGTCATATTCCGATGGGACACCAGCGTGACACGACCGGAGAAGGATTGGTGCTCAGGACCAACGGCTTAACGTACTTTCCGACGCACGGGGGTACAAGACCGCCAACTTCCAGACTCCGGGCTGAAATTTTTTGCCCGACTCGGGGATCGAACCCGGCACCTCTGGCGCAGCCGTCGCTTTATAGTGCGACCCACTAACCGCTACGCCACCGAGGCAGTCAATGCCACTATAACATTATTTACTGATATAACCTACGACCACCAGGTTAAAAAGGCGCACAGTCATATTTACTGAGCTGCCATTGCTCCGGAGTTCCTCTAGACTAGACTGAGAAGCAAAAGCGCTGATGGAGGTGTGAGAAAACATCATGCAAACGTGCATGTTTCAGACAAGTTTCTAGAACGTAAAACCATGATTCAATGGGGACTATCGCGGCGAAAAATCCACAAGTTGGCGTACTATAGCCCGAGATCCATCTACAAGGTGATTGGGTATTTTAAGACGTGATTATGTCAAATTGACAATTAACGAATAAATCAGCCAATGATGTTGAAGTTGGACCTTGGTTTGCAGGCACGCCATCTAGCGGATATTTACTCGCGATATTTTAATTACTAGTCCCCCAAATCCAGAATCATATTCAATACACAATCATACCTATATGGCATACATACCATAATGAGAATAACTTTGAACAAATTTTTTTTTTTATAAGACTATCTCCGTAAACGAATAGACGGATCACCTGATGATGAGTAAAACCATCCCCATGGACATTTTTATGTTATAGGTGGCAGACGAGCAGACGCCTGATGGTAAGCAATTCCCGCCGCCTATAGACACCCGCAACACTAGTGTAGTCACAAGTGCTCTGCCAACCTTTAAACCCTCCTTTCCCCCGGTACTCTTACTCACGCAGCGAAACAAAGCACAGTGCTTCTTCACACCGGTGTGTGAGACCATGACTCCAGTCGAACCGGCCCATTCATGCCGAAACGGGGCTCTTCCACGGTCATAACCTGACATCTGTTATACCAGTGTACGTTGCTAATCTAACTAACTGACGTAACTAACTTTTTCAGGGAATGCTATTTACAGTTTAAAGGTACCTATGATTGAGGGAATGAAGTCGGTTATTTAAGTAAATAACACACTTAAAAATTATATCTCGTGTTCATGTCGAATCAAGTACTTACAAATTTCGTCGGCTTAGTAACGCGTTCAGTGGTCTAATTGGTAGAACGTCCACCCGGATTGTGGAAGGTGTGGGCTCGAGTTCCGCCTGAACATGAGATGAAATTTTTAAGCGTGTTATTTACTTAAGAATAAATTGCTTAACAATAATGATGATGATGATGATGACGTCCAAAATGTCAGATACGTCAGTTAGTTAAATTATCGACGAGAAGTCACAAGCCTTTGAGATATGATCTCTCAGCCGGCGTTTATTTTGTGAAACCAAAGTTGATTTATATCATTGAGTAAGGAAATAATAATCTGGATAATCCGTATAGTGGATCCGCTAGTAATTATACACTGTGTTTGGACCGTACCAGCGGATTCAATTAAACACACCACTCACTGTGCATAGATAACGTGGTGTGACATGAAAACAGCCAGTTATTAAATTATGTTTTATTCTCTGGTTTAAATTTGCTTTCTGTATCTATGGTGGGATGGCACACTTGTTTCTGTAGGTTTTTTATTAATGTTTACAGTTTTTTGTTGGTGAACATTTTCAGGACTTTTTTTTAAATACTTTTAGCACGGATAAAGCTTTACATGCATACTTACTTAATACACTGGCTCAGGCAGCGTACCGAAGTGGATCTTAGCTGCCGACACTAGATTTCGCCAGTACCTTGGGCATCCCACTGAGCGCTTGTCAGTTGGTCGACCCAGGTACCTATGCCCCCCCCCCTCTTCCCCAGCTTGACTGGGGGAGGCAGTGCCGGGCCCGCAGTGTAAGTGGGCCCTCCGCCTGGGATGGGACGTGAAGTAAGGTTTTTTAACCCGTACTCAAGGAACGTCGCTGGGATTTAGTCGGTATGCCTCTAGCTTTCTCGCTAGGAGAAGCCCCCGCTAGAGGAGAGCCCGACATAACCCGCCTGCCCCCCGGCAGGGGGTATGCATAAGGAGGCATTCCCCAGCGTCAAAAAAAAAAGGTACCTATGCTCTCTTTGCAGCTCGATCCGACTCCATTCTCACCACGTGGCCGAGCCAGAGCAGTTTCCCATACGTGCATTCTTTTTTAGGGTTCCGTAGCCAAATGGCAAAAAACGGAACCCTTGTAGATTCGTCATGTGTCTCCGTCCGTATTTCACAGCCACTTTTTTCCGAAACTATAAGAACTATTCTATTGAAAGTTGGTAAATAGATGTATTTTGTTAACCGTATAACGATTTTTACATTAAAATTGGACAAAATAAAAAATGGGGGGATCTCCATACATTTGAAACTGAAACTCAAAACATTTTTTTTCATCAAACCTATACGTGTGGGGGATATCTATGGATAGGTCTTTGAAAATGATGATCCATAGATACCTATCCATAAAAACATCTATGTTTTTAACATCATTTTTTATAAACACAATACTTTGCGCAAGAGACACTCCTAAAGTGTAAATTGTGTGTCCCCCCCCCCCCCTTCTTTAATTTCTATAATAAATTAATTATAAAATTAAAAAAAATATGATGTACATAATCACGAAAACTAACAACGAAAATTTATTTAAACTAGATATAGTAAGTAGTTTTTTTTAATACGTTATAAACCATAAACCGCAAATGTAAATAACGTCATCATCATCAGCAACCCACACTCGTCCACTGCTGGACATAGGTCTCCCCTAATGCACAACACTGCTCCCGATTTTCGGCCACTCTCATCCAGCCCACACCAGCCAGCCTTCGAATGTCATTATCCCATCTTGTCGCAGGGCGTCCTACACTACGCTTACCGAGTCGCGGTCTCCACTCAAGGACTTTACGGCTCCCACGGCTGTCAGTTCTGCGGCTAATATGACCCGCCCACTGCCACTTCAGTTCGCTAATTCGTAATACTTAAAATCAATATACTCAATATCATTAATTGTGATATGCTATAAAAATATATAATATGAATACTCATCGGATCTGAACACATACCTTCCACGTTCCGGGTGACTATTCTGATGATTATATTCTATTCTATTCTATAATGATTCTCTTTATGGCGTAATCCCTAATGTTTTCAGCATTTCTGCGTTCGTGCATAATTTAGGAAGAAAATCCCTCGCAATTTACACGCTCGTACATTTCGCATTGCATTAAAACTGTTTGAACTATCCAGTAATCTAGGTCGAGGCTAAATAGCGCAGCTAAACTAATTTAGCATGTAGGGATGTACAACTATCGATTGTTAACTGTCGATAATTTATGTCGTTTCAGTTTGATAACCTCGGGACAGTAATGGCTGGTGAGTTGCAATATGAAGCGACGACGACGACTATGCTTCCCGGGATTGGTTTTTGTGACAGGTGGCAGATGGGCAAACGGATCACTCCATGGTAAACGATTTCCGCCGCTCATGGACAACTGCATCACCAGTGGAGTTAAAAGTGTTCTGCCAATCTTAAAAATCCCCTTTCTCCAGATTAGGCTTCCGGTCTCTTCACTCACGCAGCGAAACATAACATGCCGGTTTTCTGTGGAATAAATATTGAATGATTTTCGAGACGGGTCGTCATAGCTAATTCATATAGAGGACATTATCATGATAAATAATAGTATATATATATCCCTTCGAATCGTTTCATCATCATCGTTTCAGCCAATAGAAGCCCCCTGTACATGGGCCTCTCCTAATGTTTTCCACACAGATCAGTCTACCAGATCGTCTGTCCACCTTATTTCCTTATGAATCGTATAACACAATATAGTATCGATAGCTTACAGTCAGCTATCAACACAACACTAGCAAGCGGTTTGCGCCACGAAACGTGCATTCACCAATATGATTAACGGAGATAATGGTTTGTACAGTTTTAACTCTAAAAGCACACTAAATTTTATTTAAATTGCTTAATTTATAATGGCGGTGTGCGGTGACAAACGTTTTATGGCGTATCCCTTATCGTATTATGCGGTTGATTTGGATTAGGTGAAACCACAGTGATAAATAATGCCTTCACTGTGGTGTAACCTAATCCAAATCAATATTGATCTTTTTATGTGATAGATGGCAGACGAGCAGACGGATCACCTGATGGTAAGCAGTTGCTGCCGCTGATGGACACCCGCGACACCAGTGGAGTCACAAGTGCACTGACAACCTTTTAACCCCCCTTTCCCCCGGGATGGACCTCCAGTACCCTCACGCAGCATATTTGCTCAACGCCTCACCATGAACGGGATGACAGACATCATGACAGTTGTCATTTTAAAGTGGGCTCAGCTTTTCTCAATTCCTCAATTGATATTATTATTTCTACAATATCGAATACATTGATCTGACTCTGAAATAGCTAGCTCAAGCACCTGTGTTACGGATATCAGAACCAACAGCGGAAATATGAATACCTATATACATTTATTGCTTTTCTTTTGTAAATACGTAATAAAATACATAGAAAACACCCAGACTAATACAAACAGACAAGGGTTGCGGGGATCGAACCTGCAACCCTTGCACCAAAGGCAGCGTTCACTACCAGTGATCCAAACGGGTCGTCATTCGGGTTGGTAAGGATAAGGGTCTTTTATTTACGACTAAAGCTCCACGACTGCATTTCTAATACAGAGATAAAACAACAAGGTGGTGGATATTGGGAAACGTGTGAAGTCACTCAAATGGCAGTGGGCAGGGAACCTGGCTCGTCGAGGTGACGGTAGATGGAGCCAATCCATAACACACTGGTGGCCAAGGCAAGGGTAACAAAAAAGAAGATGCCCACTAACCAGATGGGCTGACGACATAGCTAAAGCGGTGGGTAAGACCTGGATGAGGCTGGCACAGGACCGTCCCAGCCTCGAAAAAAAAAAAGTACCGTTGCAAGTGGCGAGCACGAGGCCTATACCAAAGGTCGTGGGTTCCATCCCCACCCTGGACAAACATTCGTGCGATGAACACTTGTATATTTGTGTTCCTCTGTTGTCTGATATCCGTAACACAAGTGCTTAAGCTACTTAGTACGGAATCAGGTCAATGTATTAGATGTTGTGAGAATTATTATCAATATTTATATAGCCTGCAGTGGGATCAAAATATTACAATAAGGTCAGAAATAAATGCAAATGCCTCAACTAGGCGAACCTGTTTTTCAGGGAATATAGGCTG
The DNA here is from genome assembly GCA_019059595.1 of Marasmia exigua. NCBI lineage: Eukaryota > Metazoa > Arthropoda > Insecta > Lepidoptera > Crambidae > Marasmia > Marasmia exigua. The sequence continues at coordinate 16,495,372 of CM032479.1, forward strand.
ATGATGATGATGATGGTGAAAGCGGTTCATGAATACTCTTCATCTGGTAGCAGCATACTCGCAACGAAGAACTTCCTCGTCTTAACGTAAGTCCTGGTTGGGTCCGAAGCTGTCGCATTGGAGTCCAGGTTACGCTCAGCTCGTGATTCAGGCGAGTCTGGTAATTACAATGAAGCAACTGCTGTCTACTCTTCGTAACCCTTTAACAAGGAACCAGACCAACTGAATCATGATTACACGTTTCATAAATTCATAAATTATCCGAAACATGCAGGTTTCCCTCAACGCCGAGCTAATGGTAGAAATACGCACATAGATTTTAAAAATACAGCATGCTCGAACTTGAAAAAATTTAAAGGTGCATGCTCAGATTCGAACCACGGCCCCCTTTATAAAAAGCAAATTCTTATCCACTGAGCTACCATACATTGGCGGGTCATAAATCAGTGCATTTATAAAAAAAAAACCGGCCAAGTGCGAGTCGGACTCGCGCACTGAGGGTTTCGTACAAACCTGCAAGGTTTACAAAGTTCGTTCATTACGACAATCGAGTCATAACTATGGTATTTTTATTGCAAAATGAAATTCATAACATTACAATGGGGAAAGATGGAGGAGCATAATTTTAAGAGTTTTTGCGTTGACTTAGAATTTTTTTTTTCACGGGTTAAAGGCAATTAGATCTAAGTATTTGATATGAATTTCAACTTGATAGCTCTACGCGTTCATGAGGAAAAAAGTAATAAGTTTATATTCATTAAAAAATATACATTTTGTAATGTAACTAAAAATTTAAGGTTTTCGGAATTTTTCCTTTATGTGTCCTATAAAACGTTGCTTCATGCCAAATTTCAATATTCTAGGTCGACTGGAAGTACCCTTTAGGTTTTGATTCCCTTGCTTGTACTTGCGAGTTTCAAAATATGCAGCTTAAATTGCTGTTTCTTTTGATTGCGTTGACATAGAAGTTTGATTTTGTTACAGCTTAAAGGTATTATACACTTGAGTATTTGGTATGAATTTCAATTTAATACCTCTACGCGTTTATGAGGAAATGGGTAGTAAGTTTAAAATTATTAAAAAAATATATATTATGTGATGTAACTAAAAATTTATAGTTTTCGTAATTTTTCCTTTATCTATGCTATAAGACGTTGCTTCGTACAAAATTTCAAGATTCTGAGTTCACGGGAAGCACCCTGTAGGTTTTGATTCCCATGCAAGTGTCGAAAATTTGCGGCATAAACGGCTGTATCTTTTGATTGCGTTGGCTTAGAAGTTTGATTTTTTCACAGCTTCAAGGGACAGTAGACTTGAGTAATTGATATAAATTTCAGCTTCATATCTCCACGCGTTCCTGAGAAAAAGGGTCTTGACAGACGGACGGACAGACGGCCAACAAAGTGATCCTATAAGGGTTCCGTTTTTTCCTTTTGAGGTACGGAACCCTAATAAAAAACAAATATTAACATGTGTTGATTTTTGATTTACGATTTTCAATTTTATCAATACCTATTGGTAGCAGGCGGCTCGAGGTCTTTATTTCGGTAGCACGCTTTGCTAGCGCGATGTAATTATGCATAGTGACATCTTCCGAAACAAAGCTGAACCGCCAGCCTGATTGCTTTCTACATCTATATTACTTCGGATTGCGTCTGACTGAAGACACCGCTTCCGAACCTAATATGCTTGAACTATGCTCCAAAGAATATAACCTGAAAATGGCAATCCGCCGGGGGGATGTAGCCATTAGAGATAAAATAGCGACGGGAGACCCACCCCAGAAATAAAAACCAAACCCCAAACCCTCCCTCTGAGCATCCCCAAAATCCCATTTTTAACCACTACTACCCACTAATGCAATGCTGGTGAGCATTGCATCACGTTGTTCACAGCGTAAACAGCAAATGGTGCAAGAAATAAAATAACAATATTACACAGCAACAATAACAATAATAACTTAGTAATTAAGTAATGTAATTAGCATGTAAGCATGACATCAAAAAAAAATATTCTAGCAATAATTAAAGCAAACCATTAACATATAATAACATAATAATAAAAAAATATATATAATAATAAAAATACAAAAAAAAAACACTAAAAAAAACATCATAATGAAAAAAAATAAATAACATAGAATAGCATTAAGACTGTCTTAGAAATTTAAGGAACTTTTAGGCACATAATCAAAATTTTGTTACGCGAAATACAGTTAAATGCACTGTATTTCGCGTAACAAAATTTTGATTATAAAATATACACAATAAAAAACTAGCATAATAAAATAAAAGTAAAAAAACTAAAACCCAACTACGACAAAAAACGTCGCTGAAAAAGTATAAAACAAGCCTTCGTTGTCAATTTATGCAATATTCACTATGTAGAGATAAAATTTCATGTTTGGAAATCCGCAGTCACACGTTGTCAAAGGGTAGTATATTTAACGTGTGACTACGCCTTTCTAAACATGAAATTTTATCTCTACATAGTGAATATTGCATAAATTGACAACGAAGGCTTGTTTTATACTTTTTCAGCGACGTTTTTTGTCGTAGTTGGGTTTTAGTTTTTTTACTTTTATTTTATTTGTACTATTTTGGTGTCCAAGTGCTAGTAATATATATATATATATATATATATATATATATATATATATATATATATATATATATATATTCAAAATGTACAAGTCAAGCGCTTTCAAATGATACCAAACACGGCATATTTATCATAACTTTATTTTTTTACTCTGTATGTTTTGTCCGCTAGAGGGCGCCACATTAGATTTTGTGAAACTTTATATAGCCTATAACCAGCGGACGATCAAGACGCTTATAATGATATGTCATTTGTCGAATTCTGATAAGTAGTTAAGAAGTTACGTGGAAACAGATGAACATACATACATACATACATACATACATACATACATAGATAGCCTGTCAAAATCATAACCCTCCTTTTGCTTTGCCGTAGTCGGGTAAAAAAGGTGCAGACCAAGAGTCAGCGGAAAAAAAAAATCATTTAAAAAAAAAAAATTATGCTCCAGTCAGTCTGGAAAATGAAATAAGGTCGGATATTATACCTTATTTTAATAGGAACTGTGTGAAAACTTCTCAATCAGGATTTAACGCTGATTTTACTCTTAGCTATTATTCCGTACAAGGTACATAACCCCGATGAAAGCAAATATCGCAGCAGCGTTCACGTTATCATAATATTGTGCTAATACCGTGCTGAGGGCACGCAGGGTTATTGCGGGACGCAACTTCGCCCGCTGTTGCGACTGGTCCAAATCATAAGCGATTGGAGGGTTCAGTTGTACAATTGACAATAGAACAAAAAATATACCTTTTTGTACGCTTTCCAATAATAAAAGAAAAAATATGACCACACTTTTTAGTTTTCATTAATGTTTGCTTTTATTTATTTTTTTTTATATTAATTAATATACTGGAAGTGACGTAGTCCTAAGGTTCAACGTATTGTAATGTCGTTGCTATATGTACAATAAAAAATTAAGGCGACTACACTGTTTGACGTTTGGTTTTTTGGATAACATTTTTTTTTTATAAAATTAACGGGAGAAATAGCGTTATTAGTTTGTCATGGCGAGTGATGACGTCACAGGTGGATTTTTACATTTTATTTTCTTTTTCCATAAACATCTGTTTATTTCTTAAATATTTTTCTTAAATTTCTATGAGCCTAATCTAGAAATAGTAGTTTTTCGTTACAGAAATTGTTTTTTTGTCGTATTTTCAATATTGTACATACTTCTCAACTCATTTCAGTGTGTATTAAACCCTGCGTACGTGGTTGATCGTAGAGATTGGTCTCTGTGACCAAATTGGTTGACGATTATTCTGATTTTTTTATGACATATATCATTTGCTTGCATTAAAATCAGGGTAACATTTTTTTAAAATTAAATAATAGCCTGTATACAAACCAATTTATTGCGTTTTACCTTGGAAATCGCGGAACGCCATTTAAAATAAGATATGGATGCCTTCAGTATTTGAAATAATGATTCGTATGAAATAGTGAACGCGTAATCGTGATCCAGTTGGTCTGATTCTCTTGTCTAAGTGTTGGGAAGGTTCTGTCATTACCTTCATTGTAATTATAATTTGGCAGTCGCTTCACTGTGATTACCAGACTTCTCGAATCCTGGATCAAAGTCTATTTTTTTATGGTATAGGTGGCAGACAAGCAGACGGACCACCAAATGGGAAGCGGTTGCCGCCGCCTATTGACACCCGCGACACCAGTGGAATCACAAGTGCTCTGCCAACCTTTAAACCCCCCTTTCCCCCGGATTGGGCTGCCGGTACCCTCACTCACGGAGCAAAATACAGGACAGTACCACTTCACGCTGGTTTTCTGTGAGGCCGTGATATCACACCGGTCAAGCTGGCCCATTTATGCCGAAGCGTGGCTCTCCCACGATTTAAAATAAATAATTCTTAGACTCCTCGAATCCTGTATCAAGATCTAAGCGTACAACCAGGATCTAAAGTGACAACTGCAAATTACGCGGTAAGATGAAAAGGATTTATTGGATGACTTGTTAATATGTGCATGCCGTGGCAGCCTTTAAGGAAGACAACACTATAATATGTAGATATAAAAATAAGGTCAACCTTGTAAGGTTTGCTGGTTAACCTTAAATAAAAAAAATCTGCGAAAAAAAAACCGCCTTCAGAAACCACGAACTGAAAAGTGTAAAATTATATTTTTAACACTTTATACACTTCAAATAGGTAACATTTTATAACAGTACACTCGAGAAAAGGTTTTACCGCTAGTCGCTTACATTTGGACCGCACGCACAACTCTCGGCCGACTTAGACGGCGGAGTTGTTGCAGTAATTAAAACGTGTTTTATCTACCCGCTCAGCGCTCATTTTTGCTCACTGCTAACTATATCGCCGCTTATTAGACGATACAGCTAGCTAGCAGCTAGTTATGGGAACTGCAATAGCGATTAAGATAATTACGACATGAGGAGCCAGATAGTTCTGACTTGACCTGAACTTGCTAGCTAAATATAAGAGTGTGGGAGAGCCACGCTTCGACAGGAATGGGCCAGCTCGACCTGCACTGTGCTGTGTTTCGCTGCGTGAGTGAGGGTACCGGAGTCCCAATCCGGGGGAATGGGGGTTTAAAGTTTGGCAGTGCATTGTGACTCTACTGGTATCACGGGTGTCTATGGGCGGCGGCAATCGCTTACGATCAGGCGATCCGTCTGCTCATCTGCCACCTTTCACGTAAAAAAAATAATTAAATGAATGAATTTATTTATTTTGACCAACTTAAATGATGGGCATACTACCGAGTTCTCCCAGCGTACGCATCCGGTTGCATCCAAAGCCAACTTTTCAGATTCTAGAATTTCATCAAATTCTGGATTATGATCATTATCCAGAATTTAAGGAGTTTTTGAATGTAATAACTACATTTCCCATCATTTGTTAGTGTAAAGGATTCGGCGGGTAGGGCTAAAACAAGCCGCGTGGGCGCATGCAATTCAAAGATGAAAAATTCAAGTGTTTATTTGTGCAGTGAAGTGCCGCAAAGTGATCCTAATAATAAGAATCGTTGGATTGTATAGTTTTTAACACTGCTATTATGTGTCGAGTGCGTTGTCTCGCTCGTGTCAACTTGCTTGGACCTAATAGTCTTAAAACCCGCGATTGCTTTTAGAGTGATATCCGCTAAATCCGTAGGTCGATATAACGTAAAACACCGGCGTTTTATTGAGTGACTGTGAGTGACCTACTTATTCTCAATAAGTTACTTGACATTGGTGAATTATCTTCGGGTAGAACCATAATAAAAAAATGAAAAAGTTAGTGTAAAAACCGTAGATTTGCAAGGTGTACAAGAGAAGTCAAAATTACCCTGTTTAAGGCGTACTGTCAGACCTTCGACACCTGCAGCTTGTGGTGCGACTACACGCAAAAGACCATCAACGCTCTTCGAGTGCAGTACAATAATGCCTTCAGGATGCTGATGGGGCTCCCTAGATACTGCAGTGCATCAAGCATGTTCGTGGAAGCGAGGGTAGATGGCTTTCACATCATTTTAAGAAAACGAACTGCTTCAAAGTTGCGTAGAGTTAGGGAAAGTACCAACAGTATCCTGAGGGTATTTCAGGAAAGACTTGAGCGTCCCATACCATTTCAAGTATTTAAATTAAATTAATGGAAAATAATGCATTACTAACATTAGCATATAGGATTACTAGTAACCACTCTGTATGGTTATTTTGTCCGAAATAAATGTTTTTATTATTATTATAAAAATATAAAATATGTCGGGTAGGCTTCACAAAAATCTGTGTTGTTTACTGCGCATCGAGCAACCGCGGACCTAAAGCGCATAGAGAGTAAGTACTTCCATCATTTTGCTGTACATACTTCAACTGTGCTTCTATTAAATAATCACGAACGCAAGCCAAGATGCGAAGTCTTCGACAAGCCACCGCATCGGAGTTTATTGCATTCCAGACCTTTCAACGCAGACTGCTCTAGACTTGGCAGCGACGCTCTTATATTTCACGCGACTAACGATTATGGCCTTACGAGTTAGTGCTAACGCTTTTTGGCTGGTCACTCTAGAGGAATGGGGTCGGGAAATTATTGTGCGATACGACCGGCTTATGTTTTAATTTTTTTTTCTGTACACAATTTTGCGACTGTTTTTTTTTTTGCTGCAATAACCGCATCACCACAGAAAACCGCTTGTCTTACTCATCTTGTAAGAGCAGGACACAATAACTTGACAACGAAGGTCGTAAAATTACACTCTTTTTAGTATTTAATTTGTTTAGTTTTCAAATGGGAATCAAACACTTTAGCAAGTTAAAATAAATTAGACTAATCATCTGTATTTGCTATCGAAGTATTCTTTCAGGTCATCAAAACAACCATCAACCAGCCACTTTCTTAATTGTACCTTAAATTTAATTACTGGTAAAAATAATGCGCCTGTTCCGCCGAAACAACTCATTCCTGGCTCCGGGTAAAATCAACTTATCTTTGTTGCGCATGTTTGAAAGTACTTTTCTCAGGGTAGTAGCAACTATTTTGGTTAATGAAAAGTGCAATGTTGTAAATGTATATGGATGTGAGTGTCAGGTATTTATGTTCTCTGAAAACTGGTCTGCACGTTTGATCATGTTTCATGTCATGTATTGCCCTGATACATCTTGTATTGGGCTGGGTATTTTCTATGTATTATAAGTATATATTTACAAAAGGAAAGTATCAAATGTATATATTTGTAATTCCGCTGTTGATTCTGTCATCCGTAACACAGGTGCTTGAGCTACCTATCTCGGATTCAGATCGATGAATGTGACGTTGTGAAATATTTATTTATTTATGTTATTAATCTTCATCACTTATACCCTTAATAATTCCAGCTTCTGTCAACAAATAATCCGTCTGGGCACAGGCAAACTACTAATTATCCTTCCCTTTTGAGAGGCACTTAGTCTCGAGGGCGGACAGGTACCTAATTGTTTTAATTAGATGACCTTCAAGTTTAATTTATGCCCTTAAAATTAACGAGTAATTAAGACAAATTGAGAGGCTGGGATGGCGCATTTGGTAGTGACCCTGCCTGACCAAAGGTTCGATCCTCACCCTGGAAAAACATACGTGTGATGAACACTTGTATTTGTTCAGTATATGGGTGTTATATAATAAGTATATATTTGTAATTCCTCTGTTGTCAGATATCCGTAGTTTGAGCTACTTAGTACGAAATCAGGTCAATTTATTTATTAAGTTTATAGTAATAAAGTGATTTATATGCTGTTTTGATAGGCAGCTAAAAAATAAAATATAATAAAGACATAAGTGCGACCCTCAATCAACTGCGTTTCTCTCAAAAATGTTTTTCTCATAAGTGTTATGTACGCCATTATTTTGATGCATATCAGAACTGTGACTTTATTTATGTGTGGCTTGTGATTGTAATAATATGTATCATGTGGCTGCACTAAAGAAATAAAAAAAACTGCGTTACAGAGCCAATCTATTGCCTTGATGTCCTAGCAAAGTATAAGGGTAATAAAGGAAATATATAATAGTCTGTTTTTGAGATTTGTAACCAAAAGATCAGCATAGGACATACAGGCACAAAATTAGGTCTTTTGATAAAAGACCAAAGTAACACGACCGAAGGGGGATCTGGCGCAGGATGTACTTTCCGAGGCACTCGGGTACCTACAAGACCACCAACTGCTATACTTCGAGTTGAAATTGAGAATCTCTTATTTGAAAGACTTAGATAAAAAAATATGGCTGGCCCTGGGATCCAACATGGGCCCAAGTGCAGCCGTCGCTTTGCACTACCGAGACAGTCATCAAATAAATAAATACTAACATGATCTAAACAAAAACTGAACTGACTAACTAAGTTGGTGCCGCGACCCGCCTTGCCACGTGGTCTCCGATAATAAGTCTCCATCTAGGTCGGTCCTACGCCACCTCCTGCCAGTCATCCGCAAGAATTCCGCGGAAATCCATTTTGATCTCGTCTCTCCAGCGGTACCTTGTACGGCCAACTGACCGTGCAACGTGATGACAGCAAAAACCAAATTACTTTTTTAAATTTAAAATGAACAATAGCGAAAAAAAAGTTTTCCTTGTCACTGTCACTAGTCCACAAACACCACCTTAGACAATGCAGAAATGCACAAAGATCCCGGACGCATCATTAAATAATCCAAGACACTCAGACGCACGCACTCAGCGTATTTACAAACGTCGGCAGCCATTAGCGTCTGCATTAACATTCAGCCTGATGCATTCCGAGGGCTCTCGTCTTTGCGTAGAGGTGCCAGTTCTTAGAAATGAAAAGTCGGACAATTTAATTAGTTTAGCCGGACATTTTAGTTCAACTGGACATTAGGGTAAAACGGCAGACACCGCGAATTTATAATTTTTCTATTGGACCATGATTCAGTGGATCTGATTCCCCTGGTAAACGGTTTCAAAGGTCGGTAGTAAGTAAGTAAGTAAGTATTTATTGTGTAGGAACAAAGGTTACATAGGCTGTTACAATTATATTTCAGGCATCACTTCGTTCTACCTTTTCAGGTGTATACACAAACTGAGAAAACTTTAAATTTTTTTATAAATCAGTAACGGAGTACATAATGAGTTTATCTTATTTATTTATTATATTTACATTTTTTCAATTATTACCTATACTGTATAAATTCTTGAATACTGTGGTCACTTCATTGATAGATAGATAGATAGAAATATTTATTCACTGAAAATAGGTTTGTGATCACCAGACTTCCCAAAGTCTGAATCATGGTCCAAACGTAGCCCGGGCTTTGAGGCAACAGCTGTGGACGCAATCGGCAATAACACGCTGAGATGAGATGAGGTCCAATCCTACCTATTATGCATTTTTATTAGCTTAGCACGTTAAAATTAGAATCATAATTAAAACAAATACTATTTGGCAATCGTCTGTAGTTGACGGTGAAGAGGTAACCGGTGTCAAATGATTATCTAAGTGACAGGCCTAGTCCTGTGTAAAAATATGGTAACCTGTGCACATGACGCGCTTTCCGCCACAAATTTTCCTATTATAATAAGAATCAAAATATTAATGTAACCCGTCTTGTCATTTGTTAAAGTTGTTCAATAAACTATTTTATTTTATGAGATGAGATATTTGGAAATTCATTAAGGCGAAAAAAGGAGGGTAATGCTCTAATAATATTCTCTCCAAAAGCCGACATTATATCAAATACAAAAAAATGTTCAATTTATAAAAGCCTAAAATCCCGAAAGGCCGAATACGTAACCATAAAACCTAACTATGTCCGGCTTTATCCGGAGGCCTGGCAACCCTATGCGCGATAATGTTTAGTAATTATGCAGCTAGGAGCTTATTCATGATAGCGAGCGATTCGTCTTTGAGAGCATCAAGAGAAACTGAAATTAAAGTATTTGTTTATTTAATGTCCCAATGAAGGGGACAGGCGTAGACAGGTGGAATTGCTTACCATCAGGTGATCCATCTGCTCGTCTGCCACCTTTCAATATATAAAAAAAGAAATCATCGCTACTGTGAAGTGATTACGCTTAACTAACACGCTTGCCTAACGCTGATTGGTTATCACAAATTCGAACTTTATTCGAAAAATTCAAAACATACTTTTTGCTCGATTCAGGGGTCTAAATTTAACCAGATTCCATGCGCTGTGTGTCTCCTTCGTTAGGATGCGACAGGTGTATTCTTGTTCGTTATGGGACGATCAGGAATCAAACCCAGAACCCAGAGAGAACCACGGCCTCACAGAAAACGTGTGACTCCACTGGATCGCAGGTGGGCGGCGGAAATAAGGGGAGAAGGGGCGTTTAAAGGATATGTGCACTTGTGACTCTACCGGTGTGACGGGTGTCCATTGGTGACCTGCAATCGCTCACCAATAGGTGATCCGTCTGCTCATCTGCCACATATCACAGAAAATCCTCTATATTTAAGTAAAGTAAAGTAAAGTATCAGCCTATCAACTGTCCCACTGCAGGGCAAAGGCCTCCATCACAGAAATTCAGTTATCGCTACTATGATGGGATTAGACTTAATCACCACGCTTGCCAAATGCGGATTGGTGATCGCGAACCCGAGCTATGTTCGAATAATTCGAAACATACTTTTCGCTCGACCCGGGAATCGAACCCAGGACCCCGAGATGACGGCCCGGTACTTAAGCCACTAGACGATCAGGGCGTTATATTTAAGTAATCCTCATCTATTATATTGAGAAAACCTCTTCAGACAGCAAACAAATCTATTCAGACACTAGAAATCCTTGAAACTGAAAACATTTCACATTCTTCAGCCAACAAGAGCAAACCAAGTTCCTAAGTACCACAAGTAGCAGCTTGTACTGAATATAAATTTAATAAACACATAAAACGTCACCAACGACAAACACAATTAAAGCTAACCACAGCATTGCCATTACTAATCTTACTGCAAGTATTAATAGAGTTGCTTTTGGTAGATTGGGAGTTTTCACAATAAGCCTGCGTATACACGGCGCTTAGTGATGTGAATTCGAGTTAACTCGAATTTCTTTTTTACTCGAGTTGGGAGATGAACGTACTTAGTAAAACGGTATTTTGGTTTGAATGGTCTATCCCTAGAAGAATAGTACATGTAGGTGCTTTCACATTATGTAAGATTTCCATCAAATAATAAAATCGGGACGTATAAGTCTTTTTTCTTTAAGCTATTGAATTTATATTTATTTTTATATGTGTTATGTAGTTACTAATAAAATGATTTATCTATCTACTAGTACCATTCATACCCCATCTTAATATCTCCACTATGCTACTAATATTGGGTGGTTTAGAATCGCTGTATTGTGATTGAGGGTACCGGGTTTTAAAGGTTGGCAGCACACTTGTGCCTCCACTTATGTTGCGGGTGTCTATAGATGGACGTTTAAAATTAGGTGATCCATCTGCTCGTCTGCCACTTATCACATAAAAATTATGTACTTTAGTTTGAAAACTCTACTCTCTCTAACCTGGATTAGAATTACTACTTTCTGTAATACAGTGGTATTACCTACATTTCATTATTTGATAGAAATGGGGTGAGCCCTGCGTCTCATAGCCACTGCGACCAGTAAATGATCTATTGTGGCAGCCCCGTAACCTATTACAGCACCTCATGTAGCTCCAGTTCCAGGATAAACCCTGATCGCATTCGATATTCAGGTCGCATCAAATCTCGTTGAAAAACGTACCAAATTATTTTCTAAAGTTGGACTGCTGGACCAAAACCAGACAAAGAAACGTTTTTTTAAATTACAATCATTGAATTTTTAAAAGCGTATTTATCTGGTTTTATTCCGAAACTCCTCAGATTTTTTCCATGACACCAATAGATGTCATTTTAATCAATCTACATTTCATAGACTACGAGACGCTACGAAAATATTTTTCTAAAATGTTAATCAATTAAATTAAAGTTAAATCGAGTCCTCATTCATCCAGAATTGACACATCACTATTAGCATCCGATCACACAGTTTGCCGACCAATTACGAGATCGCGACTAGTGTCGGCCTAATAGCGTTGACACAGTACAATGTGCTAACTCGACGGGGTTTTGATGGATTGACTGATTCTACGTCGATGATTCAGTAAAGTCTGTACCATTTAAACTTACATAATTGGTAATTATCCTCAAGACACCTTAAGACGGAAGTCTTTAATGCGTGTGTATTTGCCAGTGATGACAAATTGTACCGAAACGTGGCCGCTTCCAATAAGCCGCTTAGAGCAATGGAAAGGGCTATGCTAGGAGTCTCCTTGTGGGATCGTATCAAGAACGATGAGATCCGCAAGAGAACCAAGGTCAAAGACATAGCCCAAATAATTGCATGCCTCAAGTGGCAATGGGCAGAGAACATTGGAAAAAGATCTGACGGCCGATGAAGCAAAAACGCCCTCGAGTGGAGCCCGCGTATAGGAGGTCAAAGCCGTGGCTGGCTGCCCTCAAGGTGAACCGACATTCTGTTTAAGGTCGCGGGCGGTACAGGACCGATTTGTGTGGAAATCATTGGGAGAGGCCTATGTGCAGCAGTGGACGTTTACTGGCTGAAATGATGATGATAAATAGGTCATTCCCACCTTGTACCAATGCACTAAAAACACAAAACGATATGAATAAAACATATGGGTCGTATCCCTAAACAGGGCTATGCGGCATCGTGGGAGAGGCGTCCACAACAATTTTAATTCCCAAAATTAGAATACATATTTTTTGAAAAAAATGCGCTGGTTCCGTGGAGAAAATAAAAATATCAAAATCGAAAAATAGAAGACATCAAAATGCAAAAAAACTATAAAAACCATAAATAATATAAAAAGTTTGTGCTCCCGCACACATATTTTGAATTAAAGGCGATCTTTATGGTGACGGGTAGGGCACACTAGCGACGCCATTTGATTTAAATTGTAAGCATCTAAACCGAATATCTTTTTAAAAATTTCAAAATTCTAGCATCTCAAAAAAACTTTTACTATTTTGGTCTGCTTCCTACTCGAAATATGAATTACCGTCAAAAACGGCCACTTATGACGTTAATCCCAATATCGAGTGAAAAATCAGATCATAAAGTTAATTATAAGTATTAAATCTATAGTATATATTCTTTCCGACAGGCTCGAAGATCGAAATTGTTAAAAAGAGAATCCGGTTTAGTTGCTATCAATTTGAATCGATTGTCATTGCTATTTAGGGCCACTCGTCGGCTAAACGGCCGCCTATTTCACAGTTTGCCAATATCAACTGTCTCGACAGCGCAGTGGCTAGTGAGCCACACTGCGTTTATCATTCCGGGTTATATATTTGGGTCCGGTCAAAATGTTCACTCGATATTTTCGGTCAAGTTAGTCTACAAGGCCTCGGCAAACACTTAGCCGTTGGTCCTGAACTTGATTTGGCCTGAACACAGACGGAAAAGATCGAGCGTGACAACTTGCTCATTTACTTTACTTTGCTTTAATAACATTATTTATATTTTCCAAAACGACTATCCAAAAACAAATAGACATTATGAGAAAACGTAAGTTTTGTAGTTTAATTACTATACGTCAATCTCATAAAATTTACCAAAACATTTTTTAAAACGTATTATGAAAATCTATTATTTCAAATACCTAACAACAAAGGGCAAATACAAAATTATTCCCTACAGACCATCTTTATCCCAATACAGTCATCAAAACCGACACACCTTTTAGCTGCTGACGAATGGCCGGTCACAGGTGTAGCCTTCGCCTTATCACCACAGTACAGATATTTCCAGTAGTAACGCATAGAACTTCATCGAAATGAGGCGGTTCTCCAGTAACTTTTTTCACTGAATTTCAAGTTACGAGAAACGATAGGAAGGGATTGGGAGAGTCGAAGAAGTGGATGGGAAAGGAACGATGGTGGCTGAGTGAATATGAAAACGACATCTATACGGAAGGTCATATGTTTGATTCAGAGCATGCTTCTCTGGGTTTTTCAAATTTATGTGCGTCTACCATTATCTTAACGGTGAGTGTGTAAGATATTATGTAGTCTTATCATCATAAAGGGAGGCAACTCAGCCTTGGTTGTAACGATGACATGTGACAGCGCGCGGCCGCAGGGTCAAGGACGTTATCATACACTTGACATTGGCGGAGTCACACGCGCGGCCGTAACCGTGCGCGGGATAACACAATAAAAAAAAAAGAGGACGTCATCTAAACATTATCATGTGAAGATTGTAATAAGGGATCCTTAAAGATAATACAAATAGTTTTTCTATGTAACTTAGTGTTTACTTATTCTGATCACCAAACCTTACAGAGGGAAAAGTCATCGTGAAAAAACCTGCACGTTCCAGATACAGCCTGAAACTTGTAGGTAACCATGATTCACGATGATGATCATTCCCTCGCTTAGCAAATGTATAATTTTGTGTTAGCTATGCCCAAGAGGGTCACATGATGTCCTGGAATATGCTTATGTTTTGTTGTATTGTTGTAACACATTTATGAATGCAATAAACACCTTTGACTTGGACTTAATTCAGTTGGTCTGAATCCACTGTTAAAGGGTCTCAACACTAAACAATTTATCGTCATAATAGTCCACTGATAAATATAGCACTGTGTCTTTAACTTACAGTGACTCTAAAATCCACCATATCTCAATGTGACAATGTCTATTTCTGCTTAAGCATGTACGCTGGGATCAGGGATGATGTGGGCCAACTGACACAGGTATGGGATGAAGGAGATATATTGATGTTTCTATTTTCTCTGGAGTGTATTTCCCTTAATGGTTTTATGAGGGTTTCGTTATAAACTTGTAGACGTCTAATTGGCTGAAAAGGTTGTAAAGGAATAAATAATTTGGCAGATAAAATCACTACCTATTTTAGTCTATCCCTATGGGTAACAGGCCTGAGTATATTATATTTTCTTTATGTAATATGTTCAGTATATTACGCTAAGATTATAATAAAGATACATGTTGAAGCTATTCACTACTTAAAATTGTATTACAAATGCATGAATTTCTTCCAAATATTTATTCCAAACACATCGGTCTTCGGATGAACTTGGATAAAACCAAGGTCATGTTCAACGAGCTCGTTGATCTTGGACCGGTCGCTGTTAATGGAGTACATCTCAAAGTTGTTCATGAATTTGTCTATCTAGGACAAACGCTCCAATTAGGCAGACACAACTTCGAGAGAGAACCCAACAGAAGAATTCAGCTAGGCTGGGCAGCATTTAGTAAACTTCGTCAAGTTTTCTCGTCACCCATCCCTCAAAGTCTTAAGTCGAAAGTCTTCAACCAATGCGTCCTTCCGGTCATGACTTACGGTGCCGAGACGTGGACACTCACGGCTGGACTAGTCCACCGGTTCAAAGTCGCTCAAAGAGCTATGGAAAGGGCTATGCTCGGAGTATCTCTGAAGGACCGCATCAGAAATGATGTAATTCGACAGAGAACCAGAGTCACCGACATAGCCCACCGAATTAGCAAACTGAAGTGGCAGTGGGCTGGTCATATTAGCCGCAGAACTGACAGCCGTTAGAGCCATAAAGTTCTTGAGTGGAGACCGCGACTCGGTGAGCGTAGTGTAGGACGCCCTGCGACAAGCTGGGATGATGACATTCGAAGGCTGGCTGGTGTGGGCTGGATGAGAGTGACCGAAAATCGGGAGCAGTGGCGTGCATTAGGGGAGACCTATGTCCAGCAGTGGACGAGTGTGATGATGGTGATGATGATGTATTTCTTTAATCAATTAATTTATAAAATTATCAAAAAAGGGATAAAAAGGGAATCATCATAATTTTATGTTACCGAACTTACTGTCCATTTCACCTTAGTAAATGTGTAATTTTGTGTCAGCTATGCCCAAGAGGCTAACATGATGTACCTCCTGGAATATGTTTAAACCACCTGTATTGTAACACATGACTTTGACTTTGAATGACCTGTAGGCCAACGCCTGACCACAATCTCAACTGATGGAAAGTAATGATGAGACAACGATCTAACTAACGTAAAGCGTCTGCCAAAAAGATGCCTGTTCACTTGCTTTAAACATGTCTAGACTGGAAAAACAGACCTCGGCTATTTCATCGATTTGCATTGACATTGAGTCAATAAATGTGGGAGAGCCACGCTTAGGCTTGAATGGGCCGGCTCGACCGGAGTGATACAACTGCCTCACAGAAGACCGGCGTGAAGCAGCGCCTGCTCTATGTTTCGCCGTGTGAGAGAGGTTACCGGAGGCCCAATGGGGGGAAGGGGAATAGATTGGCAGCGCACTTGTGACTCCACTGGTGTTGCGGGTATCCATGGGCGGCGGAATTGCTTACCATCAGGTGATCCGTCTGCTAGTCTGCCACCTCTCATATATAAAGAAAAAAAAATCACTACACGGATTTTCAGAGGTTTTTGTACTTTCGCAATAGCTGAATTCAAAAGCTTCTTATTTTAAAAAAGAGGATTATGTTGGTAATGCAAATTTTTCAAACAATAGTTTTGAAACATTAAAACTACCACAACACATTACGCTATTTCAAACTATGGGACGGTCTCGTCTACCGGACGCGGGACAAAGAGAGCCCGACAAAGATCTAGATAAATGCAAGGAAGCAAGGGCCTAAAACATTATATTTGAGTTATACAGAGAGCACACAAATAATAAGGCCTTTCTTTCAGACCTTTGTTTTTTCACAGCATTTTCTTTTTTTTTATGTGATAGCTGGCAGACGAGCAGACGGAAAACCTGATGGTAAGCGATTGCCGCCGCCCATGGACACCCGTGACACCAGTGGAGTCACAAGTGCGCTGCCAACCTTTAAACCCCCCTTTCCCCCGGATTGGGCCTACGGTACCCTCACTCACGCAGCGAAACATAGTACAATGCTGCTTCACGCTGGTTTTCTGTGAGGTCGTGGTCATCCCATTCATGCCGAACCGTGGCTCTCCCACGGTCAAAGCATGCAAAAAATAAATTATATATTGTTTTAATTCTAGAGGCGACAATCGAGCAAACAAGTCTCCTGATAGTAATCACTATTCTGGTTAATTAACATAATTTTTCATTAATCAACGCCGCCCATGAACATTTGCGGAATCAGAGAGATCGCTTATGTGTTGCTGGCCTTTTAAAAATTAATACATTTTCTCTTAAAGGTCCTTTGAAGTTCTAGCCATCGGTAAATACTTCTGCAGCGAAACCATTCCAAAGAATGGCGTAGTAAGTTCCACGAGAAACGCATAGTACTGGACCGCCGTCCATTCAAAGCAAAATCATCAAAAAACTTGCACGTTCCTTAAACAGTGGATATCGTTGATTTTAACTATGTATAACTTGATGATGAGTAAGCTAAAGCTGGAAAATGGAGACCAAGAGATGTAAAAAGTGTTGGCGGACAAACTGACAGATGGTCCAATGACATCAAGGCTTGAGCACGCTGAAGTAGCGTGGTCCAGGAAAACTGACGACAGAAGAAATTGGAAAGAGGCATATGCTCGGCAGTTGGCAAATACATACCGCTGAAAAAGAAGCTTATTTTGCAAACGCTATTCATCTTACAATATTCTCTAGCAAGATTTAAAAATAGTAAAAATAGTGGTCACTAAAAAAAATATTCTTGCTAGAGATGATTGTGACAAGAATTTCGCGAGCAAAAATAATTTTGAAAAATGACATTTTTTTTATTTTTAATGTATTGAATAATCAGTAAACATCTGTTGGTGGCGTTACTGAACCATTAAAGGGCCCTTAAGCCTAATTTTCTACAAGAAACCCTCAGACCCACCCAAATCTACCTTCTGTAAATACTTGCTCACTCCCTTATCTCCTCCTACGTGGCTGTTTAAAAAACCGACAAACTAATAAAGCCGCTTGCTTTTTCCGTTTTATGGCTCAGTCGTAAACTTGCCGCTTCCTGATAGCGGGGAAACAATACGGAGTACCTTCACCTCATGATGTGTTACAGACTGGAGATAACCAGTAAGTACAGATTGCGTGCCAAACGGAGATTTTTTTATGTCATAGTTGGCGACAATCAGACGGATCGCCTGATGGTAAGCGATTGCCGCCGCCCATAGACAACCGCGACCCCAATGGAGTCACAAGTGCGCTGCCAACCTCTAAACCCCCCTTTCCCCCGGATTGGGCCTCCGGTACCCTCAGTCACGCAGCGAAACACAGTGCTGCGTCACGCCGGTTTTCTGTGAGACCGTGGTCACTCCGGTCGAGCCGGCTAATTCATTCCCAAGCGTGACTCTCCCACGGTCAACGATCTACCTAAATTTTTATTTATTATATTTTATTCATTTATTTATTGGCACATAAAATAGGAAAGCATTAAAACAGAATTAATGTTAACAAATACATTATTTATAATCCACAAAAATGTGTATACATCATGACATATCCGTAGGTACCAATTATTTTGTCGATTAAAATTGGTTTGTCTAGCAGTTTTCTTTATAATGTGACTTTAAAATTATTTCAGAGATATGAATTAGTAAATAAGTTTGTTGAAGTGATTGATAACTTAAGTTGTGTTGTGTTTTTGCTCAGTAAGTTGGCGAGTTAACAAGAATACCGGGCAAAGAAATCAGTAAAGTAAAAAGTAAGCATGAAAAAGACATCTTAATGATAAACAATGCGAATTTGTAAAAGAAAACGTTAATAAATAAACCTTCCAACGTCAAACTATGTGAACTGTCCAAAAAATTGTAGGTATTATTTTGTTGGTTAGAAAAAAAATCATATCAAAAATCTGGGGGCACGGCAGTGCCTTGCAAAGTCGAGTGCGAAGCAATCACTGCCGTACCATCCTTTACTGGAACCGTTGCTATGGTCTCAATGGAGCTGATTGTTTATCTCTAAAATGTAATGAAATCTAGCCAAGGTCGTGCAAAGTCTAAGGTTTCTTACTGCCAAATCCTTTATTGTTTACAGTTAATGTTGTGTGACTTGGCCGTTGAAAGGTACACAAGGGTATAAAACGAGGTGCGCCATGACAACATTGCACATATACGACCACTAACATAAATAGGCGTACAGACAGACTTCTATCAATCAATGATTAGAAGTTCGTCTCTACTGAAAATATTTTTATAATGTTTGTTTTAGGCTCACCTATCCATGAGTATTGTTGAAATACGCTCTTCTGGAGATAGATTGATGCAGTGATGACGTGGAGCACCTGGTTTTGTTTTGCTATATAAATTACTGCTGCACAAAGTCTGCGGGAGTTGTGCATAAAACTTAATGAACTGAACTTAATGAATTTAATTTTTATAACTATGTACTACTAATATAGGATAAGCCCTTTAAAACTAACGAATGAGTCATGTTACTTGAATAAATGAAATAAATTAAATTAAATTATAAAGCAATCGCAGTGAGAAACCTTAGACTTCGCATGACTTTGTTGGGATTTCATTACTTTTTAGACATAAACAATCAGCTACAAAGAGACTTGGCTAGTTTTTTACAGAATGTTTTGTTGTGTAGCATCGGTGATCGGCGATTTTTGCCATTGTAAAGATACAGCATTGCAATTCCGTGACATGTTACATTCGAACGCAGTTATTACCAGTCTTGTTTAATCCTCCATATCCATGGGCGGTGGCAATCGCTTACCATCATGTGATCCGTCTGCTTATCTGCCACCAATAAGATAAAAAAAAATGTTTTTTAGATTTTCGCGTTGCATTATAACTATAATGTATTAATACGGGGATTAACACGATATTTATTATGTGAAACAACATTGTGTACTCACATATTTGGGTCGACGTTTCGGCTACGTTACAGCAGCCGTGGTCACGAGCGAACTGACGGACTCAGACTGGCGGACTCAGTCCCCTCGTGACCACGGATGCTGTAACGTAGCCGAAACGTCGAGCCAAATATGTGAGTACACAATGTTGTTTCACATAATAAATATCGTGTTAATCCCCGTATTGATACATTATAAGATAAATAAACCTTTTCATAAATAAATAAATAAATTCTGGATCATGGCTGCATCGTACCCTGAACTCCGTAGCAGGGTGATTTCACTTAGGTTAAATTTTCCTTACTTACTTACTTACTTACTCCACTGGCTCAGAGACCCGAAACGAGTCTTGGCCTCCGAAACAAGAGAACGCCACTTTGGTCGCACTACTTGTCGCCACTCACCGGCCTATAATTTTTCCTTAGTATAGGAAAAATAGATCAGAATTTTTCGATAGATGGAGCTTGTAAAAAATAATCAAGCAGTTGGTTCGGCGTTGTTTCGGTTATTTCGGTGTCGACCTTCCGAAAAGCGAAAGTTTGGCGTTTTTTAATGTGTGTTGTGGAATGTAAGGTCACTGCATTCTACAAGTCTAATGTGATTCTTAATCCACAAGGGAAAGGATGTCAAAAACTACATTCATCATATGTTTTTAACTATAAATATTATCACGCCAAGGCTAGCCTACATGATAAGAAGAACAAAGATTTACGTGAAGTAAACATATCACCAAAAGCTTTTCCTCCCACCACAACCTCAAAATATTTAAAATTAGCTTATATAGGCGACTCCTAGATAAACTCGCTCCATTATAGGATTCTTCTCAACTCTAGGGTTTAGTGCGAAACTAAGAGCAAGCCCATCATCATTAAAAAAACCTAGAATTCAAAACCCACGGTCAACTCATTACTGCAAGATTTCTAAAGAAAAACGAAAAAAAGCCCTAATTTGCATCCAGCAACGATGTCTCATCTGCCTCCATAAGTCCCACAGTGAATACATTTGCCGCTGCACCGAGGGGAGATAGGAGGGCTATCAAAAACACATGTCCCGGAACGGCGCCGCTATCGCACTTTCGCTGAGAATCTTTCAATCGTTATCTTTTATTCGGTGCTGGGTGCCGTAAGATTGAGGTGGTGCAAGGAATAAGAGGTAAATGGAAAGGGAAAAAAATAACACCAACACAAAAATGCAAGATATGGAAAAGGCCCCTATTTTTATGAAATGGAAGGTCCTGAAAATGTCACCAACTGTAGCAAAACAGATTCATTATAAGATTAAAATAAAATCAACGTGGCATACGACCACGGTGATACGGCATAATCATTTCAGCGGAGACACTTTTCTTGTTTTGTACTTTTTAGATCGTGTTTTTTTGGTAGTTGGGTTTTAGTTATTAAACTTTATTATTTTAATATAAACATTAAAATAAAGTCTTAAATCAAAATAAAATTGTAGTATGGTGATTTTTGCTTATTAATGGAGTTGTACATTATGCCGCGATGCGAAATAATGCACCAGGTCTTGTCTAGCGACTGGTTTTTTATTGATAATGCAAATAGCATGATGTGAGAATATCTCCAAGGCTTATATACTAGAGATGACTGACGTCATATCGTATCACATACGTGGTCAGACCTGCTGACATAGCGTACGTGACAGAAATAACAATAGGTCTTGGAGATAAGACTTATCGTGCGTGCCGAGCTGCTACATATATCTATTGTGTCTAGAAAAAAAAACAAGGTAAAGTCACGTCTACCTATTATCACGTAGATGTGACCTACTTTTATTACCAGTATCATAATCAGAGACTGAATTTAGTAAACATTATAAACCAACGAGATTTGTTTCGAAAAAAGTTGAAAATTTGTAGACAAGTGAATAAGCACACCTGGAGACAGCTACCTAACTACATAGTTATTTATCTAGTAAAGTAAAACTCTTCGTGTCCTCCTACACATTTGGAGCATTTTGCTGCAACTCATAGGTATACTCTAATATCGTGTTAACCTATTTTTTTACAAGCAAGCATGTTTTCATTCAGATGTAAAATGAAGATAAGGATTGTCTACAGTAGTCCATTTCCAAGAAAAGTCTATCTTAGTTCAAAAGAGAATGAGTTCAGGATATACGTCTGCGGGTAACCAGTTCCACATATTGGCTGTTTGCATAAAAAAGGAGGTAATATTTAGTTTAGATGGCAATAATTTAGAAATTTTAAGCATGTAAAGTGGATACAATCTTTTAGCCCAGTTGTAACTTAGTATCCCGTTTGTGAAATGGAGTTGACGGAACTAGCCCTAGCTTTATCGTTCATATTTCTCAATAAGACTAACCGCTACCTCCTGTGCCCTAAAACCCCTAGGCCGAAGGTTTTAGGCAGCAGTGCGAATTTATAGCGGTTACCTACGCATCTGCGCGAGATTTATGAAATGACGCGCGTCGCTGGCACTCGCAAACTTACACTTTTTGCCGCCGGCGCCGCGACCACACTGCCGGAATTTTTTGCAGGGATTTAATCACGAGACGTCAAAACAGGGAACAGCCTAAGGCATCGAAGGCATAGAGATACGATGAAGTAAGTTGCTGCAATGGAAGGATGAAATCAGTGACTTTTATAAAAAGAAGACTGTATGTAGTTTACTGGTACTCAATCTGATGTGGGCATTACAGATCTTTCTTCTGTTTTTTTTTAAGATCGTTACTTTTTCTTAATACCTTTAATTGAAACACCTCCAACCTAAGCAGTTGTTTTGCAATAGTGCAAACACTTAGCAGAAAGCCATATTCAAATTCCACTAAATTTAATTTCATGACCCAAAATGAAAAAATCTACAATGTAGAGTACATAAAAACAATGCATTTAAGAAGTTTTACAAACCTTAAATATTTAACAGTCAAATTCTTGCGATCAGACGAGTGGAAACACAAAATTTGGTACAAGATATAAGAAAGGGCTCAAAACAGACCCTTGTGTGACCCCTCCTTTACTGGTGACAGTGACAAAACGAGCGCAAAGCAGTTGCTTAGGATTGCGTCGCAATGGCCTCCGCTAGTTTTTGCGGTAAACATCTCGTTGAATTAAGTAGGTTGTGTCGTATTTCTTATGACACCTTAAGGTGACAATGACTAGTTCAGAAATTGGGTGGGGTCACATTTCTCCTTATTCTTAGGAAACATTTTGCAATTTTTAGATCTGGTAAGACGAACGATTGTATAAGGTTTCTAAAACAGGCTTTTTCGTCAATGATAAACAAATTATCGGTATCTCTCACTCAGCTCTGCTTGTACCAGAGAGTAAGGAAGGTAATGCTTGTACTTA
The DNA here is from genome assembly GCA_019059595.1 of Marasmia exigua. Lineage (NCBI taxonomy): Eukaryota > Metazoa > Arthropoda > Insecta > Lepidoptera > Crambidae > Marasmia > Marasmia exigua. The sequence goes on from CM032479.1 coordinate 16,518,565, forward strand.
ATTTTTAGTAGCGTCCACAGATTTTATTCCGGAGCCTGGAATGCGCTTGGACCATGATCCAGGGTTCGAGAAATCTGGTAATCAATATGAAGTGACTGCCTTCTGACCTTCGCAACTCTTATACAGGGAAACCAAACCAACTGGATCAACTGGTTGATCCTTCGAAATCGTTGTAGGTATCCAAACTTTTGAGGTCCGAAACGTGCAGATTTCATCACGATGTTTTTACTGCTTCGCGTTGCTTATTGCTTATCATCATGTGTAATCGAGGTGAAAAGCTCTTTCAAAGACGATTGATGCAAAAAAAAATGTTGTAATTTTTTTTAGACTGCAGCAAACATTTATTGCTAAATAAAAAAATGATTCGAGATATCGTCATGTGCAATCATGATCTTACAAATAGTTTTTGTAACCGTGTGTGGGATTCATAAAAAAGGTACGGTTTTTTATTCATAACATGTAAGAGAGTTTTACAGACATTAGCTTCATTGTCTCCAGCACAGCGATAATATCAGATACCTAATACCTAATTTATTCAAAAAATCAGAGCCAAGTCCCTTAATTCTATTGAAACGCCTAACCAAATTCCACAGCGCAAACAAGTCTTGAAATATTGTCCTTTCAAATCCTCACAATTTCCCTTTAACTTATTAAAATGGTTCTAGATTTCATTTGAGGGAACGAGACGAGGTCACGAAGCCATCGCGCCTAAGTAAATATATAACAAATTCGGATAACCTCGATTCCAATGTTCTGCCTGCCTGTTGGAGAAACTTGGGTATCATTTTAAATTTTTGTGAGCTATTATAGAGACTTTTTTACGTAATGATTTTTGTTTAAAATATTTTTAAGTTATTTTGAACTACGTTTAAGCTGTGGTCGGTACTGTCATGCTACGATGGCATAGAAAAACATAAATACGTTAATGTGTGGAATCCTCACTACCAAGTAAAAATTGAATGTATAGAGAAAATCCACAATAAAATGATCAAGCATTTGAATTTTAAAGCGTTACGTCATAACCAGTCAGTTCCTTCTACTCCGTCACTAAAAGATCGTCGCATAGAGAGAGACCAAATGTTTCTTTTTAAGATCATGAGAAATTTGGTTGACACTCCATTTCTCTTAGAAAATATATCTTTGAGATGCCCTCGGACAAGTTCGCGTTTACAAAATCTGTTTTCCGTCCCATTTGCAAGAACAAATTATACGGCTAACACTTTTCTTTTTAGATCATGTGCCTTGTATAACAGATCTTTCAATACAGTTGATCCATTTAATTGTAATCATATTCTGACGTACAAGAAACAAGTGAGGGATCTGCTGTACTCGGCACAGAGACATTAAATAATAGTTTTATTGTTTTTTTTTTTTTCTCTATTGTTATTATAATTTATAATTTATTTCAATTTTTTTTTTCATGTATCAATTTTTATTTTAATTTAGACTAAGATGACTTTTCATTACTCGTATTTTAATCTTATAATTTTTGACATATTTGTAATTATATTTTTGACATATTATTGTAAATTAATTCTTTATTTTCTTTTTTTTTTTTTGGCATGTTAATACGTTTGTGTTTTATTTTTTATGTGGAAACTTCACTGATTTATGTTTTTATTATTGTTTAATTATTTTAAGTTTTATGTAATTGTTTGTTTCCCTAAGAATAAATAAATAAATAAACTCCAAGGAAATCTGTAATTAAAAAGGGTTACCACAGTAATAGGCACGAGTTATACCGCGGACGCGACTCCTCCGAGAGTGACTGCTATTCGATAAGCGCCCTCCGGAGGTCAGGCTGGTTGTACCCTCTATCCTCAATGAGTTAAAATTTAAAAGGGGACTAGCATCAGCTCTGTTGGAAAAAACATTGACAACCGTCACTCTTCAAAAACTAAAAAAAATATATTTCTTTTTAATAATTGGGCATAGTGTAATACCGCCAGCAACGAAGAAGCTTACCATCGTTGTAGTACTCGAAATCTCACTTGTAGTTTTACTGTTTCTTAGGACATGGAGTGAATGTTTCATTAAGATTTGAAATATACACTTAAGTACAGGTATTGAATAAAATTGAAAAAATTAAAAATATTAGAAAATCTGCTCGATTCTATTCCTAAGCTATTAATAATGATTCTATAGAATCCACAGTGAGCAAATCCGACTCTAACTTAGATGTTTTTTTTTTTTCAAAATAAAGGCGACCGCGATCACAACACTATCACTGATGGAAAGCTAAGGTAAGGTCTTAAATGTTACGCGTTCCAATAGATTAGGCAAAATTAAGGTTTTAGATGTTTTGTAAACCCATTCCTAGACTCTATAGCCCCGTAGCATTTTAAAAAAGGCCGGCAACACAGTGATCTGTCTGATTCCACGGATGTTCATGGGCGGCGTTGATTACTTTCCATCAAGTGACCTGCTTGCTCGTTTGTCGCCAGAAAAAGAAAATACCTGTTCGCTAATGCCTTATAGATGGCCAGATTATAGACAGGAAAATATAGGGAATATTTTCATAAAACCAGTATCACTCAAATTTTTATTCACACTTCGACAGTCAATACTCTAGCTACGTCCATCTAAATATTATTTCATTGAAAGCCAAGTCATTTTCAAAGTTCCTCGCCAAAGAAAAATCTCAAAACTCTCTCAAACAGTTGAAACAAAGATGTTTAAACGCTCATGCAAATAATCGGGAGCGAAAGAAACCGCAGTAATGGCGGAAACGAGTTTAATAAAGCAAAAGTTTGGGAACCTCCGAAGGTACGGAGGAATATTTTATGCAGCCGGGGAAGTTTCGAACCGCAGCGACGAGCTCCCATCGGAAATCTGGGGACGCGGTAAACACACGCCAAGATATGCAAAAAAATACAATTGAGAGTGACTTAAAAGCGCTTTTATATACTTTTTTCTTTGATATTTTTCTTTTTTGGCATTGTTCTTTGATATTTTCTTTTTAATAGATATATTAAAAAAAAACTTTTTATTTGCTAGGAACACAGTTGACATATAGTTCTTTACAAATTATCTTGGGTACGGCAGACATTCAAAAACATTAATTGGCTCAAATACATATCACACTTTATACTTAGACACAAATATAGGTATTACTTCCATTACACATACACGTTAGGTACACAAAATACACTAAATAAACGTATGTAGCATTCACTCAGCTGGTCAATCACTGAAATCCAGCGTCATGGTCTTTTTCTGGGCAGTGAATTAAGCTGAGTGAGGGTCATTCATATTAGACGTCATAACACACTACTCATTTGGGACTGCCTGGACATGATTGATTATTATTTTTTTCTTTGTTTTTATTTATACGTATTTTTAATTGTTTTCTGTTTGTGCCAAGTTATGTTTACAACTGCTGCACACCTTGCGTTGTGTTGTCTTTAATAATAAATGTTTTTTTTCTTCTATCTATTTAGATACCACAGTGCTACACACGGCAAAGGTAAGGATTGCGGTGGATGATCCTGCTATGTGGATCTTTGCGATTGCTGTACTTGGGAGGGAAGGCTGGTTTTTATAAGCTCGAGTTTCTGTTACCAAAGCCACACAAACATTGTTTATTCACTGGTTTATTCACATTTTCTAGTTTACATCTTAATTTAGTATCATTTAATGCAATTTGTAAATGAAAAGAATGAAAAGTCACCTTCTTATTATCTAAAGGTGAAAAGTCACCTTAATACAATAATTCTGTTGTTCTTCAAACAAAATTATTAACGTCTATACTAAATTTTGAAAAGGACTTTTAAAGTTTATTGTACCCAAATGAACGCAACAGAACGGAATAATCTACAAATTATAGATGCCTGACCTAATAAAGAAAATTAAATAAACGCAGGCGCAAAACAATTTATTCTTATAACTCTCCAGTAAATCATTGAAAATGTTAAATTGAGTTGTTCCAGCACAAAACTTGGCTCCGTTGTTACATTTGCATTTTGGGAGGATTTATATTAAAGCTCCAAATGCATCCAGCAATAATCTTGAAGACTGCGTTTTAAGTGGGGCGTTTTAATATTTACACCGCCTTAGTGCTGTCGCTTATGAAATATTTAACGGACGACACTCAAAGACAAAGATAATCTGGCAGAGTTGTCAAATGATGGTCCTTTCTCCAGGTCCTTACTCCACGAAAATCTATACACAAAGAGCCATGATGAGAAAAATGCTCGGAATCAAACTACTTCATTGAGTCTGAAACTCTGAAACCCGAGAAAGGACAAAACTCCATGATGTCGGATTCAGAGCTTTTTTTAAAGATATAGGTGGCAGACGAGCCAACGGATCACCTGATGGTAAGCGATTACCGCCGCCCATGGACACCCGCAACACCAGTGATGTCACAAGTGCCTTACCTTAACTTTCAACCCTCCTGGGTCGATGATATACCAAAATAGGAGGGACTATATGTCTTTTTATAAGATAGGGAGGCAAACGAGCAAGCGAGTCACCTGATGGTAAGTGATCACCGCCGCCCATGGATATCAGCCACACAGAGGGAGTGGAGATGCGTTGCCGGACTTTTAGGAAGGTATAGGCTCGTTTCTTGAAGATCTGAATGTCATACCGGGTCGCAAATACCGCTGCGGGAAATTGATTCCACAATGAGGAGGTGCGTGAGACCTACATTCAGCAGTTGACGGCGTTAAGCTGATTGATTGATTTATTGATATCGATTCGAGTAAATCAGGATCAGGTGCTTTGAGGCCGTGGTATCACTCCCATTCATGCCGAAGCGTAGCTCACGATCGGGCTTCTCTGCGAATGTTAGCAGAGTCACTCACTATGCGCCAACCAAATGCGCTAGGCGTCAAGCTAAATTATAAAATAACACCAATTCCTAGTTGGCATTATCAGTTCATTGAACTCGATGTTTTCCCCTAAATCCACCAAGTTACTTCATTGACCAGATGGGCGTTATCGAGTCCGCCGTGGCTAGTCGGTCCACAATGTTCATGAAAGTCTTCGGTCCATAATGTGCAAAGTTGACAAGTAGGTCAATTCGGAACTCTGCAAGATCAATATCAGGAGAAAGTTGTTTGTGTGGGCCGGTCAAGTGATTTGTGGGTTTGTTGAGATTATCATATCATTATTTGCTTGTCAACCAAAGGTGATTGTGTTTTCAATCTGTGTCAGTATTTTTTTTATGTGATAGGTGGCAGATAAGCAGTCGGATTGCCGCCACCTATAGACACCAGCGATACCAGTGGACCGGTGCACCAACCTTTAAACCCCCCTTTCCCCCGGATTAAGGCCTCCGGTACCCTCACTCACGCAGCGAAACACAGCACAGTGCTGCTTCACGCCAGTTTTCTGTGAGGTCGTGGTATCACTCCGGTCGAGCCGGCCCATTCATGCCAAAGCGTGACTCTCCCACGGTTAAAGAGTATGTATTGTGTAAATCTATATAACTACATAGGATAAAATAAGGTCACCTTCACTGTCTGTCCCTATGTATCCGAGACATGATAACCCATTAAAAAATATGTCCCATTCTTTTGTACACCCTGTATATATATATATATATATATATATATATATATATATATATATATATATATATATATATATATATATATATATATATATATATATATATATGGGTTATCATGTCTCGGAAGTAGAGTAGATTGACATAATATTTTTATCAAACATTTGATAAATAACGGAATTCCCCTAAAAACCGCCTGAAATAAATATTTCACTTCCCCTTAAATGACCGACAGAATGAATGACAGACTCGCGGCCGCCGCACGCGCGCGCCGCCCGCCCGCGTAGGTACCTACCAACTGCCATGGCCATCGGAACCTAACACTAGGGTAAATTTATCTACACTTAACAATATTTTTGTTTTTATTGGAAATGTCTAAAAATCGTAGGTATTTAAGAAAAAATAACGAACTAACCTTAGTAGTGCCGTGTGCCGGCAGAGTAGGATAGTCCACCCTCACTCTTACCGAGGTGTCGTAAAAGGCGACTAAGGTAAAGCTGCTGGCATGATCATCAGCACCCAGAGAAAGGAAACTCTGCATTTATATCAAAACCCTCGCCAACCCGTCTGCCAAGCGTGGTGAGTATGGCAATTACCCCTCATGTGATTGAGGGAGGCCCGTGCCCCAGCAGTGGGGACTTAAATGGACTGACGATGATGAACCTTAGTAGATCTGTTTATTTTCTTCATATCAGATAATACATTCTTCCTACGAGATAGGTAGGAGTTCACAGGACACACACACACACATTGATTCAATTTTATTTGACAACAGGTAGCACTTAAACTCACTTTTTACTAAATTAGGTAACAACTTTTAGGTTCAATTTCACAATAACGTCATATCTACAATAAAAATTGATGGGGCACCCTAAGGTGCTCAAAGTTTTCCCCTTGAGCATCTATGCACGCCCGTGCACGTGTAGCTGTGCTTCGATGCACATTATGAAGGATGTTCTCCGCATTTGACCTCAGCCTGCCGAAGGCGTCCAGAATTTTTTGCTTCATTTCATTCTCGTCATGCGATTCGGTCGAGCAACCATTGGCAATAGGTTATTCGACGTTCATAATCTTCAGGTATCAAGGCTTGCACTGTTGTTACCTTAAATGGATGCTGTCTGTCTACCTGAAGCACTTTATGTACTGTAGTGTGAGGCAGGTCAAGGTGCCGTCCTGCAGATCTCGTGCTGTCTTCGGGATGCTCGTGAAAATGCGCGAGGACCGCTTGGGATCATCAATACTGCAAGGTAGGAGGAAGTTCAGAGTTAGTTTTTTATCGGTTTCGTACTGCGCATACGCGGTCGGCGCCAGATTGTCCCATAAAAAGTACCAGGGATTTTAGTGGGAGTATTGATATCAGGGTTGTCAATTTTTGTTTTGTGAAAAAATAATTTTCACTTTTGTATGGAAGAATCGGATATTATAAATTTCACAAATTCCAGTTTTTGACACTGGCATATCGTTTACATACACGGGCTGTACACGCACCTTTCTGTATGTTATACCCACTAGCAAACACCCTGTACAAAAATAATATTACCTACGCAAGCAGTGCCACGGGCGGAAGCTAGATAATGATATTTTTCCTAAAAACTTACTCTCATTTTGATAAGCAAAAGCATCATCCATTATACACAAACTTCATAAATCATAACTCAGTTAATGGTAAGTAGAGATCGTTGACGTCAAACATTTGCAACACTTTAACAGGGTTGCCAACCATCTGAATCTGAAAAAACCAACTGCTGAACTACGAACTGTAAAGATCTACAAAGTCCAGAGACAAATATCGGTTTAGCCGGTGTCCATGGGCGGCGGTAATCGCTTACCATCAGGTGAACCGTCGGCTCGTCTGCCACCAATTCACAATCTTTTTATTTATTCATTATAATAATTTAATAGTATGTATCTCAAATTGTGTTATGTTTATAATTGCGATATGTTCTGTGTTGTGATGTCTATAATAATAAATATTTTCTTTCTTTCTTTCTTTCTATCATAAAAAAAAGAACCTATAACCTTCGGTTAAGAAGGTGGAAATTCTTATTCGTGACTATTAAGTTACATTGCTTCAATCACATGTATGAAAAACTAGTGGCCTGCCCTCACTTCTGTTCGGGTCTCAACTAAGGCCAGTACCAATAGATGGCGCTGGGAGTCAATTGCATCGCGGAAGTGTTTCGTCTTTTTGATTTGCATTTAAGCATTTGCGAGTAACTTTTTTTAAAAATAGTATAGAAATGTAGACAGGAAACTAAACGCTGAACTACTTAAAGCCGTTCTAATCAAAAGTTGAATTCTCAACCAATGAGTGTAATCTAAAAGCCTAATTAGAAGGTAAGGGGGGCAAATCAGATCGGAAATAACTCGCCATTACAGATAGTGCTCTTGAGTTAACTCAGCGACCGAGGGAAACATGACTATTAGACTAATGAAGACGACAGCAGTTAGTGGAGCCATTCGCAGGATTGATCTCCGAGCGTTTATCCGATTGGAATGTTTGAGTTTGAAGCAAAACCGCTTTATAAGCAATGATTTAAAAGTCCGAGTATCTACTTAAGGAAAACATTGCTTTACAGTAGAAGTGGTAGGTAGACATCAACTCAGCGTTGTGCCCCAATTTCGTCCGATCGCTTTGGAACCCGGGGTCCGCTTTCCTAATTCAACTTCTTAACTTCCCACTGTCTTTTGCCTTATGCTAATGTAATATATAAATGTCAATATAAATGCAGTGGTCAATATACTCGGATTAGCATATATTGACATATAAACCCAAAACCAAACCCAAAGCACGGCTGCTTTACGATGTCAACTCAAACCTTTTTGGGTCATGGATGCTTAAAACTGTGATCTTTTTTTTATGTGATCGATGGCAGACAAACAGATGGATCACCTGATGGTAAGCAATTGCCGTCGCCCATGCACACCCGCGACACCAGTGGAGTCACAAGTGCACTGACAACCTTTAAACCCCCCTTATCCCCAGATTGGGCCTCCGGTACCCTCATTTACGCAGCGAAACACAGCACAGTGTTTTCTGTGAGGCCGTGGTATCACTCCGGTCGAGCCGGCTCATTCATGCCGTAGCTCTCCCACGGTGATGTAATTATACCTTTTGAAGCGAAAACTTTGGATGCAATCGGGAATAACACGCTAATATGGTATCGTAGTAAACTTAACTAACTACATAATATACGTGTACTTATCAGACTATTTATTATCTGACTCTATGGTACTTATTTAAGTGCTGGATGTGAGCACAAATTGAATAAAATTGTTTAATATTAATTATAACGCTGCGTTTCCACTGAAGCAGAGTGGAGCGGAGAAGAGCGGCGAAAAGTGTTGAGTGTTTTCACTGGAGTGGAGAGTAGTGGAGCGGAGAGGAGCGGAGCGTAGTGGAACGGAGCGTAGCGGAATGGAGCGGAGTATTTTTGATCAGTTACACTCAATCTCTTAGAAAGAGCAAACGTCATTCAAAAAGTAAAAGGCAATACTTTTACATCTTTCTTCACTCGAAGAAGAAGATAACGAATAAAATTTCCGCGCTGCACCACTTCACTGTTCTCCGTTGTCCTCCGCATCGCTCTGCTGTTCTCCGCTTTCCTCCGCTTCACACCACTCCGCTATTCTCCGCTCTGCACCGACCGCGCCGCAGCTCTCCGCCGGCCTCCGTTGGCATCGGCTTGCTGGAAATCCGTTCAGCTCTGCTCCGCTCCGCTCGTCCTGTTTCCATTGAAACGGAGCGGATATTTCGAGCGTAGTGATGGGTCAATTCATGCACCGCTCCGCCCCGCTCCGCTTCAGAGGAAACGCAGCCTTACAGGAAATATCATGCAAAAAACAAAAAAAATATTTCTTTTTCATAAATAACCTTGTTTCCACGCGCCCCACAATCTTTGTTAACAAATACAACTACAAAAAAAGCCACAAAACTTTATAACAAAGTACAATAATTACGGTAATGACAAAAACAGGCGCCCGCCAGCTTGTCTCACGGCGAAGACTCACGGAAAAGTAATGAAACTGAATCACTATTAATTACGGGAATGATATTCTGGCGTGCCCTCCCCCCGAACCTCACCCCCCGCCACTCTTCATCACCCGGATGCAGGGTTGGCAAGGATGCGTAAATGTTTATCTCTCTTTGATAGGTCGTACTCAGTCAGAGAAGTGGCTTAGGCATGGATCGCATGAATCATTCATCTCATCATCCAATATCATTGCTTCAGGTCCAAGGTTTGCTTGGAACATGGTCCAGAATATAGGGAGTCTGGTAGTTATGATAAAGAGCAGTCTATTGGACTTTACAACCCTTAAACAAATGAATCTAGTTCATCATCATCAGCCCATTTAAGTCCCCACTGCTGGAGCATCGGGCCTCCCTCAATCACATGAGGGGTAACTGCCATACTCACCACGCTTGGCAGACAGGTTGGCGAGGGTTTTGATATAAATGCAGAGTTTTCCTTCCCTGGGTGCTGATGATCATGCCAGCAGCTTTACCTTAGTCGCCTTTTACGACAGCTCGGTAAGAGTGAGGGTGACCTATTCTACTCTGCCGGGGACCACACGGCAAATCTAGTTCATTAATTAAGTAAACCATAATTGTAAGTTCAGAATAATTATCTCCACAATTTTTTTTTTTGAGAAAGGGGGCGGATGAGTTTACAGATCGCCTAATGGCATGCAATTACCGCCGCCCATGTATACAGGGCGTCCCACGGCCACGCCACATGAAGGGAAAGTACCTTTGATATTGTAGATGGAACATTTTACTGAAAGAAGACATTTTTTTAATTTCAAACACAATCTAAACTGTATTCATAGATTTTTAAATAATTACACGCTTGAACCGGGAATCAAACCCGCTACACGACAAAAAAAAACCTACCCTGTAGCTTTATTCCACTGATTGACAGGCTTCATCATAAGGATTATTTGTTGCTAAATAACATACTATCAGAAATTAAATCAAGACCATGAATTTTAACATTTGTAATACAAAATTAATCAATTTATCAAATGCTCTAAATGAGCCCCCTCCTGTTGGAACAAAGTCGCACTTTTTTTATTATTTCACTCCCTGTCGATCTTTTGATCGTTTTGTGGTGGATATTCAGAATAATACGTCTAACTTCTGTTTGTAGCTCGTGGACAATTTCATACTGGTTCTTGTAAACAAAATTTTTGTAATAAATACTTATGATAATGTTAGTTATATGTCCTTGCGGCAATGTTAGATTTTAATATTTCTGAACGATATTTCACAACAAATGTTAAAATTCATGGTTTTCCTTTTATTTCTGATAGTATGTTATTAAGAAAAAAAATATGTTATTAAGAAATATATATCCTTATGATGAAGCCTTCCGATTGGTGTAATTGAGATTTTTTTTCTCGTGTAGCGGGTATCGATTACCGGTTCAACTATGAATTATTTAAACATCTATGAATGCAGTTTAGATTGTTTTTTTAAATTAAAATAATGTATTTATTTAGTAAAATGTTCCATCTGCAATATAAGAGGTACTTTCCCTCCATGTGGCATGACCGTGGGACGTCCTGTGTATAAATTTATTTATTCAAAATGTACAAGTTTTGGTTACGATGTTTTGATTAGTGGTAAAACTGCCTCGTTAGCCCAGTGTTTAGTGGGTCACACTTTAAAGGGACGGCTGCGCATGAGGTCCCGGGGTTTTATCCCCGGGTCGGGCCCAAAATTTGTACCTAAGATTTCGTTAGGAAATTCTTAACCCGGAGTCTGGAAGCTGGCGGTATTGTGCCCCCGTGCCTCGGAAAATCACGTTAAGCCGTTGGTCTTGCGGCCATCCCCGCTGCGGTTGTGTCACGCTGGTGTCCCATCGGAATATGTAGGTAAGGGTATAGAGACTGCACTTGTGTTTGCGAACACACTTGAGCACTATAATATAACATGCGTACGTGGCTGATCGTTGATATTGGCCGACATGGCCAGTAATCGGTTGGAGGATATTATTATTAGTGATAAAAATGCGAACATACATTTTAAAAATTTAGAGGTGCATACTCGGATTCGAACTTACGACCTCCCCTGATCAGAAAACTGCTGTAGATAACAAATAAGGCTGCATTAGATTGCAAGCAGCAACCCTACTGATATAGCAAGTTGCGAATTGGAGCGTGGTTTTTTTAATTAATAGCGGGTACAGGTTGTCTCTCCTCTTTTAGACGCATTACTAACTGGTCGCACTGCAGTTTTTATTCCCATTACGGATTGGTGAGTTAAAAGAGACGATGACGTCACGCCTCGTGTGGTGAAGATGCGTCATTACTTTGGATGTCGCAGTAAATTTCAAGTGGCGTAGCGCAGGGGAAGCTAGATCGGAGTCAGAGTTAAATACCATTATTATGCGTTATACTGCACGCAAATACTCGTGGCAGACGTGGCGGTAGATGATAATATATGTAGGTACCTATTTTGACATTTATTAAGTGGTTCTGTATGGACCTAAATTGAATAAAGAGTTTTTATATTTATCTCATCTTTATCGTTTCTCTTTAAACCTGCTGATCATTTTGAACAAAACTGCCATTCATTTTAAGTAATAAAAATATTTGCCGCCCGCCACGAGTCTTTACGTTTAGTATATATGTTATTATAGGGTGAATATATTTGTAGTAATCTAAATCAGAAATTGACTCCAAAGATGCCGAGGATAAAACCCATGAAGATTTTTTTCATGCAAATTGACAGTATTTGTTTGGTCCACATGTGCATAAAAAAATCGAAGATCGCTCTTTTATTTCCCTCTCCAAGGTCCATTCATACCTAGTTATGTGTGTATCGTCAGCCCATTTAAGTCCCCACTGCTGGGGCACGGGCCTCCCTCAATCACAGGAGGGGTAATTGCCATACTCACCACGCTTGGCAGACGGGTTGGCGAGGGTTTTGGTATAAATGCAGAGTTTTCCTTCTCTGGGTGCTGATGATCATGCCAGCAGCTTTACCTTAGTCGCCTTTTACGACACCTCGGTAAGAGTGAGGGTGGCCTATTCTACTCTGCCGGGGACCACACGGCTTTGTGTGTATAAATCTAGGTAAATTTATGAAATTGACATCCACCAAAAAAAACTATCACTTTTTACTTAGTCATGAAATTACGCACATAATAATAATATCCTCCAACCGTTTACGGCTGCGGCGGCCAATCGCAACGATCTGCCACGTACGCAGGATATATTATAGTGCTCAAGTGTGTCCGCAAACACAAGTGCACTCTCTATTCTCTTACCCTCATATTCCGAAAGAACACTACTGTGACACGATCAGAGAGGGATTGGGCGCAGGACCAACGGCTTAACGTGCTTTCCGAGGCACGGGGGTACAAGACCGCCAGCTTCCAGACTCCGGGCTGCCACTAAGAATTTTATAGCGAGAACTTAGGTACAAATTTTTGGCCCGACCCAGATATCGAACCCGGGACCTCTTGCACAGCCGTCGCTTTAAATTGCGACCCACTAACAACTAGGCAGTCAAGGAATTACGCACATACAAACTCAGCAACGACCTACATACCGCGCGCCTGAACGATGGACCGTCTTCGTGACACTCTCACTCACCGGGACACTCTCACTCACTGGGACACTACACCGACGACACATTGGTGTGTCTGTATTGGTGTGTCATACCTATCAATGTGTTAATAATAATAAGCAGAGTAGAATAGGCCACCCTCACTCTTACCGAGGTGTAGTAAAAGGCGACTAAGGTAAAGCACCCAGAGAAGGAAAACTCTGCATTTATATCAAAACCCTCGCCAACCCTTCTGCCGTGGTGAGTATGGCAATTACCCCTCATGTGATTGAGGGAGGCCCGTGCCCCAGCAGTGGGGACTTAAATGGTCTGACGATGATAAACTATTTAACTACTAACAATAAACAGATTTCAACCATCTGTGTCTAATTTTCTCGCTGCGGCCAAGACACCTTTAGCCGTCACAATGATCAGTCGAGTGAGCATGCTCGCCTGGCAGCGGTAGGAGAGGCTCCTACCTAGCCGTCCTTATTCTTCCCGCTTGCTACCCTGGGCAGCTTGTGTGTCATTGTGTCTTTGAAAAAGTGTCTCTAGGCTCACTAGAGAGTTAGGTTCCCTCATCCATCATCCTTTCATACACATACATACATTGATGACCCGTTTGGAACAGTGGTAGTGAACGCTACCTTTGTTCCAAGGGTTGTGGGTTCGATCCCCGTACAGTACAAACATTTGTGTGCATGAACATGTCTGTTTGTATTGGTCTGGGTGTTTTTTGTGTATTATAAGTATATATTTACAAAAGAAAAGTATTATATGCATCTATTTGTAATCCCACTGTTGATTCTGATATCCGTAACACAGGTGCTTGAGCTACCTATCTCGGAGTCAGATCAATGTGTGTGATGTTGTGAAATATTTATTTATTATTTATTACTTATACATACATATTGACATATTGTTCTCTACAATTATAATTTATCTTTCTATGTTTCATCATTTTGTTGGAAATAAATAGTTTTTCATATTCATTTTCATTTTAATTTCCTTATGCTTTGTTCGCCGGGACGCGGTGCTTTATAACCATTGCTTCCCGTCCGTACACCGAAAAAAACTCCGTTTTATACAAGTGTACGCTATTCGTGTTACCTTTTGAAAAAGACGTCCTTCCATTTGCCAGCACTACACCTCAGCAGTACCATCCCCCCCCTCCCCCCTCTTCGACAGTCCTCTGAGCGACATCCATCGTCACAAATGAGGAGGCTTTATATTAAATCAAAGAAGACTTTTAGGTAATCGCATGATTATTGTTATTTACTGCATCCCCTCGTAGTGATGCGACTTTTTTAAGTCAGTTGAGTGATATTGCGTTTTAAAAGGTTTTTTACCTGATAGGTGGAGACTAGCAGACGGAAGCCCTGATAGGTATAACCATTGCCGTCGCCTATCTATAGCAGACTTCAAATCCCAGTGGAAGCGATAAGTGCGCTGCCAACTTTTAAACTCCACTTCTCCCGTATTAGGCTTTCCAGTACCATCTTTCACATAGCAAAACACAGCGCATGCACGGCTTCACGTCTGTTTTCTGTGAAGCCATGGTATCCACCCGGTCAATATGGCGCATTTATGCCAAAGCTTGGCTCTCCCACGACGCTCGGTTGGTCTAGTGATTTAAATACTGGACCGTGATCTTGGGGTCCTGGATTCGATTCCCGGGTCGAGCAAAAAGTATGTTTCGAATTTTTCGAACATTGCTCGGGTTTGTGATCACTAATCCGCATTAGCCAAGCGTGGTGATTATGTCTAATTCCATCATAGTAGCGATGTAATTTGATTTTTATGATAGAGGCCTTTGCCCTGAAGTGGGTCCTTGGCGCTCCCACGGTCTTTTTTTCTGCAACTCAACTGATTGTGATCGGAAAAAAAATGCGAATAAAATATTAACGCCAGATCAGAAAAAGTTGAAATCAAATTCTACGGCAAATTGAGACTTCAGATTCCTTTCGCATTCTAGTTACATACCGTTATTTTTTTCTCATTTCAATCCCGAAAACCTAATAAGTATAGTGAATTAAAGTTTATTTAGCGTGTTAGATCTACAAAATGAGCGAAAAAAAAATTCAGCTGTTTCATACACTATCGCAGGGTGGAAATTCCATTTTGAATGGAACAGACTTTTATTTGACAATTTTGTATTATGTTGTAAAAGATAAAAAAAAATAACAGTGTATAAGTGACTGTCACTTATTTTTCTCGGTTTCATGATAAAGTTTGCATTCGGCGGGTAGGGTAAAACAAGCCGCGTGGGCTGATGCAATTCAAAGGTATTAAATTAGTGTCTAATGGTTTTTAGTGTGCAAATTTGGTGTTTATTTGTGCAGTGAAGTGCCGAAAGTGATCCTAATAATAAGAATCGTTGGTTTGTATCGTTTTAACACTGCTATTGTGTGTCGAGTGAGTTTGTCTCGGGACAACATTGCTTGGACCTAATAGACCTTGGTCTTAAAACCGCGATTGCTTTTAGAGTGATATCCGCTGAATCCGTAGTTCGAATAAAACGTAAAACACCGGCGTTTTATTGAGTGACTGTGAATTTGACTGACTTCGACTGTTGACTACCAACTTATTCGTAATAAGTTATTTGACTTGGCGAATTATCTTCGGGTAGAGCCATAACAAAAAAAAACAATGATAAAGTTTTTTTTCACTTGACTGTGAAGGAATTACGAAATCACTTGAGTTATTTGTAAATGATTCATGACACGTCACTAGCGCCTCTTATCCGCAGAAAAAGTATCTAGTTCACCCCTAGATTCGAGTAGTCGCCAGCGAAATCCAGCGATCGGTCTTTATGACTCTAAAGTCAAGGGGATAGGGGTGGAAATGGTGTGGTCGTTCGTTTTTCAGGTCAGGAGATGTCTGCGCGTTGACAAATGAGTGTCACGCCTTGGTGAGAGTAGATACGGTTTACATGAAATGATTTTTGTCGGAAATGTAAGGGAGACTCAGAATCTGAGAACAGGCAATGTTTCTATTCTTTCTTCGTAGCGACGTTATAAAAAATCATTAATTTAGTCGACCTATCGAAAATGAAATTATTTAAAATTTTAACTATAGAATACATGTTGAGGATCGACTGCCAGACCAACCTCTTTTAAATTGTTACTGTTTTTTACATTTTTGCTGATTTTGATATTGTATACGACTGACTAAAGTTACCTTGTGGAAGTGTAAATAGGTGCCCTATTCAATAGAACTTAACTTATTTGAATACAACAAGGCAAGGCCAGATAATCACAGAATAGCTGTAGATATATTATGCAGTCAAATAGGTGATCGCTGGGCTTTATGAAAATCGATACGCACAAATTCTTGCGTGATGCAGTATACACCCGGGGCCATCTATTGGTAAAGATTGGAACTAAAATCTCCGTAATTATATAGAGCGCGCTTGAAGGTGAGTTTATACAGGTTTATTGTTTTGTTTTATGTTTGATTGTCTTGGTATCTGTGAACCTGTGGAATAATATATAGTTTTGTTGATCCTATTAGCATCCCATCGCCAGCGTTTTATATACAGTCCAATCGCCACATTTATATATTTTAAATAATTCGCTTTCGATAGGACGAAAAAAATTATGATTTTTTATCGTTGCAAATTATGAACTGGTGTGGCGATAACACCCTTTTTAACAAATTGTCTATCCCAATTTTCAACGCAATTTAACAATTTAAATAACAACAATATTCTTGTACCTTATGCACGGCCTGCGAGCATGAACGGAACAATAGTAACTCAGTGGTTCAAAACGCGCGTTCCGTATGGAGGACCAAATTCAAATTCGAGCATGCACCTCTGGATTTTTCAAATCTTTCTGCGTATTTCAACCATTAGCTCGGCGGTGAGGGAAAACATCGTGAGGAAACCTGCACTTCGGACAGTTTGTAAAACGCGTAACCATGATTCAGTTGGTCTGGTTCCCCTGTTAAAGGGTTGCGAAGGTCAGACGGCAGTCGCTTCATTGTAATTACCTGGCTCCCCAAATCATTAATCATGGTCAAAGCGTACCCCGGTCTCCAGAGCGACAGCTTTGGACGCAACTGGGAATTACACGCTAAGATAAGGAGTCATGCACGGCCACGAACATACTGAACTATGTCTTTAGTTTATCGCGTGGCCAGTGAAATCTTAGCTCATATCGTACACCTAATACAACAAAGGCGTAAGTATACTTAGGGGATTTAATTTTTATTTCATTAAACGATAGAGAATACTTCGGCACTAAAATTATGTGAATTTTATTCATATTGTTTCAACAAAAAAAAAACATATAAAAAGTACGTCTTTAAAAATATAATGTTTCTTTTTGTGATAAGCTATTATCAAGTTACCTACTAATTTAAAAAGGTGGTCATACAGAAATGAAGAACGTGTAAAAATAATTTTGATGATATTATAATGCATATTCCATTTTGCGACTGACCTGATAGCGCAATTGGTAGTGACCCTGCCTCGTACGTCAAAGGTCGTGGGTTCGATCCCCACCCTGGACAAACATTCGTGCGATGAACACTTGTGTTTGTTCGGTGTCTGGGTGTAATATATGTATTTAAGTATATATTCGTGTTCCTCTGTTGTCTGATATCTGTAACACAAGTGCTTAAGCTACTAAGTACGGAATTAGGTCAACGTATGAGATGTTGTGAGAATTATTATTATTTTGTCCGTCGTGGGATCAGCAGCGCCAGTCATTGGTAGTGAAGGTCGGCCAGGATCTCACCCTTAGTAGTAGAGTGGATGCTATCCACTATGCTGCTAAGGGTGCTAGCTGGTAGGGGAAGGGGCCTGGAAGGCCTTTGCCTGCGAGGAGGTGGTATCAGGAAAGAAAGCGGCGGAGCGCGTGCGCTCCGAAGAGCAAGGAGGGGTAGAGGCGCCGGCAATATGCGCGTCTCCAGCCTCTCCTTGGAGGTGGCCAGTCGGCGCACGGTACGGGGGTACCTGCGCCGACATTGCACCGGTCACCTTCAGTGCTCGTTAGGGAAAGCTGCTCACCTTAGGCTCTCAATGTCATTGTTTCGGAAACAATTTTTAATAGCACGATGTAAATATGCATAGTGACATCTACGCCGAACCATCTGCTTGATTGCTTTTTGAAGCCACATCTGCTTTTTACAAACTCCGTCTAACGAAAACCGCTTTTTTTCCATACTAAGGAAAAAAGGAGATCGATCGCAGTCGCTGAATCAGGTCGAAGATATTACTTTACTCTCGATCTTTAACTACAACTGCAGCTGTACTAATTATCTCCTTCAAGGAAAGGAAGAAAAGACATTGAAGTCGTTTTCAGAATTTCCTTTCCATCAAGCTAATTAACGACTGTGTAAGCTAATTAACTTTCATCTCCGAGAAAGAAAAAGTTGGTCATAAAATTTACGAAATTGAATTTCATTTCATTATTTGATAAGTATCGTCATATCTGAGGATTATAACCAAGTAAATGGGTCAAAGTGTAAAAACCAACGCTTAATCTCGAGCAGGTCGTACGCGCGTCTGTATGTATCGGTGAATTTTTTAGGGTTCCGTAGCCAAATGGCAAAAAACGGAACCCTTATAGATTCATCATGTCTGTCCGTCCGTCTGTCCGTCTGTATGTCACAGCCACTTTTCTCCGAAACTATAACAATTACACTATTGAAACTTGGTAAATAGATGTATTTTGTTAACCGCATTACGATTTTTACACAAAAATTGTCTCCATACTTGAAACTGAAACTCAATTATTTTTTTTCATCAAACCTATACGTGTGGAGTATCTATGGATCGGTCTTAAAAATGATGTTGAGACTTTTAACATATTTTTTTTCTAAACACATTACTTTGCGCAAGAGACGATCCCAAAGTGGTAATCGTATAATAAATGAATTATAAAACTAAAAAAATATATGATGTACATAATCATTTTTGATGTATTGCACGGACGTCTAGACTGCCCAGAGCTTTTGGAAAGGCTGGCTTTTTGTGTACCTACGAAACGTACCCGCCACACCAACCTTTTTGCAGTTCCATATCACACCACTAATTATGGACAAAATGCTGTGCTGACTCGCATTCTCAATTCATACAATAAAATGTTCACAGAGGTGGACCCGTTTATATATGATAACAAGAGAGCTTTCATAGAGGCTATAATGAAGATAATCCGTTAAGGAACTACTTTTTTGTACTTTGTTTGTTTGTAATCTTTTTCTTTTTTGTCTAAAATTTTGATAACTAACTAATGTATAAAATCACTTACTCAGCAGATAACCAGCTTCCTTTGTTTTGTTGTTTTACTTATGAATTTCATTTTGTCTTTGGATTGTTTAACCAAAACGTTCTTAAACTATAGCATTAGGTATACAACTGGTTCAATGTAAAGTGAAGACTTGATATATTATAAGTAAGAATATTTTTTAAGCAAATTGTGAATAATTTTTTTGGCCTAATTTATTTGGTAGTTTCTAATAATGTAATAATGTATGCTATTGTAACGGCTGTTGTTATTCCAAATAAACAAAAATAAAAAATAAAAAAATAAAATGGAAACTAACAACGAACATTGGTTTGAACTATATGCGATATAGTGAGTAGTTGTTTTTTGATACGTTATAAACCGTAAACCGCAATTTACCTTCCATATATCTTACTTGCTGCTACGGAACCCTTCATGGGTGAGTCCGACTCGCACTTGGCTTGTTTTAATACCATAGGCGGAGACTTGTTATTGGCATTGTTACTATAATGTATCAATACGGGGATTAACACGATATTTATTATGTGAAACAACATTGTGTACTCACATATTTGGCTCGACGTTTCAGCTACGTTACATTTGCCGTGGTCACGAGCGGACTGACGGAGCACGGCGTCGTCTGCTGGGGCCGGGCTGTGAATCTTCGGACACCCTCACATTTTTCGATTTAGCACCCCGTGCTAGGCCGTTACTAACGCAAACAAACACCGATACTGTTAGTGTAGTGTGTCGGAGTAGCTTCACTGACAATTCATCTAGTGGCGAATTAATATCGAAAAATGTGAGGGTGTCCGAAGATTCACAGCCCGGCCCCAGCAGACGACGCCGTGCTCCGCCAGTCCGCTCGTGACCACGGCAAATGTAACGTAGCTGAAACGTCGAGCCAAATATGTGAGTACACAATGTTGTTTCACATAATAAATATCGTGTTAATCCATGTATTGATACATTATAGTTATAATGCAACGCGAAAATCTAAAAAACTAATTGGCATTGTTGTACTCTTATTGTATCTTAAGCAGTATTTGTAATGACAGTGATAGTTTACCACTATAAAAATAACTGTTTAAAATGTGTTAGTCCAAATTATATTTTTCTTCCAAAACCATATTCAAATATTCAATATTCAAATAATTCTTTATTTGCATAGGCTTGTACACAGCACTTACAAATCGTCATACATTTGAATGACTTAAAACTATTTATAAGTACTTATGTATAATTTACATGTTAATACATATATATGTTGATACATAAAATATACTAAAGAAATAAATAAACATAATGCGATTCTACCACCGGCTCGGAAAGTTGTTTCTGGTCGAGAAGATCCGGCAAGAAACTCGCCAGTTACTCTTTTTAATCGCCAACTTTTTTACAATGGTTTATTATCCTCATACCAAGTCATACAGTCTAATGCAACACAAAATAGAATGAAGCAAATTAAAAGCTAAATATGAGGTAAACCGAAGCGGACCAGTCCCCAAAGGTGGCACCTGTTCACAAGTATGACGTATGTGTCAGCCATCATTTCACTCAACCATATTAGAGGGAATGTAATGACCCGCCACATAACGCCACCACCTCAGAGACATTTGAGTGAGCATGACTACTTAGGTTCCCCTCATAGGTCACAGAGTACTTAATACAATACTAATAAACTGCAGGACGAGGTGTACAATAGTAGGTGGTTAGCATCTTGTCAATTGTTTGATTAATCAATACTAATCAATCTGTATACATTAATAAATGCTGCTAAGCCTAATTTATTAAAAATGATTAATTATATAATAATAATGATTCCAGTAAATATTTATACAATTACTACATGTGTGCAGGCACGGAGGTCATCATGTCCATGAATCCTTATCATTTAAGTAATCTACAATTGTATAGTATCCTTTACTCATTAAACAGGTTTTCACGTGGGATTTAAATTTATGCGTTGGTAACTCAATAACATTTTGTGGCAACTTATTGTACATTTTAATACTTTGACCAACAAATGAACTATTAATCTTTTGGAGCTTCAGATTTGGAATCGCGAGCTTGTGTTTATTTCTAGTGTTAAAACCATGACAATCAGATTTTTTAGAAAAAATATCAATGTTCTTTCGCACGTACAAAATACAGTCCAAAATGTATTGGGAAGCTACAGTTAAAATGTCGATATTCTTAAACAGTTCTTTCAGCGAATCGCGAGGCCTAAGGTTGTATATGGAGCGGATGGCCCTCTTCTGCAATACAAAAATAGTCTGTATCTCAGCCGCCGACCCCCACAACAAAAGACCATATGACATTATACTATGAAAATAACTAAAATAAACCAGTCTCGCGGTTTCAATATCAGTCAGATGTCTGATCTTCTTAACCGCATATGCGGCGGAACTAAGTCTTCCCGCCAAGGCTGCCAAGTGTGGCTTCCATTGCAGTTTGGAATCCAGTGTAATACCTAAGAAAATTGTCGAATTAATAACTTCAATATGTTCATTATTCATAACGACGTTAGTGTTGACCTGCTTTACATTGGGCATAGTGAATTTTACACATTTGGTTTTCTTGGCATTTAAAAGCAAGTTGTTAGTTGTAAACCAATGTAGCACTTGTGAGAGGGTGTCATTTACGTCGTCAAACGTATCTTTTCGACGGTCAACGTTAAAAATCAACGAGGTATCATCAGCAAATAACACTACTTCACAAAGATCTTGTGCAAAGTAAGGGAGGTCATTTATGTATATCAGGAAGAGCAGAGGTCCCAATATTGATCCTTGGGGCACTCCCATTAATAAAGGGGCGCCTGAAGAGTCAGTTCCATTGACACTGACTTTCTGAAGTCTATCGGATAAGTAAGAATTTATCAAACTTAATGCATTATTTAGAACACCATAGTGAGCTAACTTCAACAACAATGTTTGATGCTCGACGCAATCAAACGCCTTCGAGAGGTCACAGAAAACACCAATTGCATCCTGTTTGTTTTCCCATGCATCAAAAATATACTTGATAAGTGCAACTCCTGCGTCAGTGGTTGACTTACCCTTGGTAAACCCAAATTGTTTATTATGAAGTAAATCGTTAACTTTAAAATGAGACAGCAACTGAACGAATATGACTTTTACTCAGTGCTGGTAATATAGAAATAGGCCTAAAGTTAGAAGGGTCACTTTTTTCACCTGATTTAAATAACGGTATGATTTTGCTGTACTTCATTAAGCTAGGAAACTGACCCTCATCAATACATCTGTTGAATATCGTTGCCAAATGGGGTGCAATAGCTAGTATTATATTTTTTAGAATGTCCACTGATATTCCCCAAAGATCTTCAGTTTTTTTCATATTCAGATCTTTGAAAGTTTTAACTATTATCTCGGAGGTTACATGGTAAAATTTGAAAGGCGTTTGACACTCGTCAACATTTGCTTTAAGTAACGAGATAGCAAGATACGAACTTGAATTTAATGTACTTGTTGTTGCCACTGGTATATTAGTGAAGAACGACTCAAATGCATTTGCCACTTCAGTATCAGAGTCAAGACATTTGCCATTTATTTTTAGAGAGAACTTGTGTTGTTGTGTTTTATTTTTACAAGTCTCTTTGTTGATGATGTTCCACGTTATTTTACTTTTGTTAGTTGCCTTACTTATTTTGTTTTTAATGTAAGTAGATTTAGCAACTGCACATACTTTCTTAAAGCACTTAGAATAATTTCTAACATATTCAACTATCGCAGGATCACGTGAATTAGCTTTAATATCATATAATTCAAACAATTTTCTCCTGCTTATGTGAATCCCTGGAGTGGCCCAGTCACTAAATTTATTTTTAGAACTGTTTACTTTAATGGTCTTTTTTGTAAAAATATCATTAAATTCCTTTTCAACAATTTCGAAAATGCTTTCATACAACTGGTCGACACTATTTTTATTACCAGGCATTAAGGATACCTTATTATAAATATTATCTTTGAATTTATCTATACGTCTTTTAGTAATAGGCCTACATGTAAAACTTGTAGACCGATCATTTCGATGACAGTCGATAACAGCCAGCTGACCACTGTGATCAGAGTTTATGAAATTTATTATAGATTTCTCCCCTACAATACAATCACAGAATATGTTGTCCAAGCATGTAGCTGAAGTGGGGGTGATTCTGGTAGGTTCGTTGAAGAGGTGCACCAGATTGAAACACTTAAAAAGATTCAGAAACCTAACTGAGTTCTGCGAATTCTCCAGGATGTTAATATTAAAGTCACCGCACACGATAACTTGTTTACTAGTTGCACATACTTTTCTCAGGACTTCTTCCATGCTAGTCTCAAATGAGTCGTAATTTGCAGAAGGGGGTCTATAAACGCAGACAATGATATGCTGCTCCAGCTCTGCACACGAAATTTCAATAGTTCGTTCTATAGATAGTGACTCAATATCTTTACGTTGTTTACATTTAAGAGTACTTTTTAACAAAATGAGTGACCCTCCTCTTATTGCAGAGTCTCTCGTGAACGAACTGATAATTTTGTAATTATTAATAGTAACAATTAATTGATGTTTATTTAACCAATGTTCGGTGAGACATAGTACATCAACATTTATTTCTTCTAAAAATAATTCTAGTTCTAGTTTCTTTACCAGGAAGACCCTGTATATTTTGGTGAATAAGTTTTAAATTATCTTCCTGGTCAATAAATTGCTAGAGGCGTCCTCTATTGTCTTAGACTTAAATTTAAATTGTTTGGAATAATTTCCAAAGTCTGCCTATATATATTATTTATATTAAATGCTAACAAAGTAGCTACTTCTTTTTTTACATTATAAGGCAAATAAAACTTTTTGCCAGTCACTATCAACTTATAATTAATAAATTTATTTGTGTCAAAAAACACAAAGTTGTCGCTATGACTAGTAACTAAATTATATAATGTAGTATTCAATAGGTGAATACTGTTATTTTGTTCTGATAAGTAGTGCCTAGAAAATGGGGAAGGCACAAACAACTATTTTTTTTACAGCAATCCCTTTTAAACGGGAGAACCCTTTAATGATGTCCTTTTTATTTGAATTTAATCCATTCCCCAGCATTAATATAATAATTGAGTCTTTATCATAATTACAATTTACCACCCTATCTATTATTTGGGTAAGAGATGCATTTGGCATACAATAATTAATTATTTTACAATTGAGTTGCTTGTGTAAAAGGGGAGCATAGCCAACGTCCAATTGAATCTGAAAATACTAGTACATTATTGTTTGTATTTATAGTACTAGTAGTAGTCATAGTACACTTCGGTACATCCCTATTGGTGTCTAAGAGGATATTTGACATATCTGGCACTTGGTACTGGGCAGCTGGGCTGCCACCCTGACTGCACTTACCTTCCTCTGTGCCGCTACTTACAGTGGGAACCTGGGGCTCGTCTGCCGCACCCAGATTGCAGCTGCACTGGGCCATGTACCTGTTTGCAGCGAGGATGTGTTCATGTATCTGTCGCTGGGCTGAGGTATAATTTCCAGTCATTACTTCTAATGACCTCTCCAGACGCTCGAGCTGAGTCTGTAGTTCTCGAACATCAGTCTCGTACCTAAGCCTACTTTCTTTTAATTTTATACGATATAATTCTAAACTATCAATTAAATCTATCCGTTCCTTTCTTAAAAGTATGTTTTGGTTAAAACATTTTTTCCTTTTAATTCATTTATTTGTTTTCGTAATGTATTTATTTATTTTAATATATTTCTTAATTTTATTTTTACTATTTAACTTAGTATGACTATTATTTAGAGTAAGACAATCAATATGAGAGATGTCCCGCCCAGTTGGTGACCCTATCAACTCCTCATAAAGGCTGTGAGTGTTTAAAACTTCTTGACATTGTTTGTCCTCTTCATACAGTCTGATGGTCCTGTTTGCGTCACAAAGCTCCACTTCGAGGTCCTGAATACGAGTTAGGGCTTGCTCGTATGTGTTCCGGCATAAGGCAATAATTTCAAAGAATACCCAAATCCGAAGGCCTTTAAAGAATATCTCGCTGTCGAGGCATAATTCAAGTTGTTTCTCAACTTTTTGCTGCAGACCAAGAAACTAAGACGTACTGCAAATTCATGCAAATCGCTCGATCGGCGTGTTTTTGCGAACAAACAACGCTGCCAGTGTGGCTAGGTGTTGGTTTAGTTGCATTTCAGTTATTTTGGCCGCAGTTTTTTTAAAACTACATTTTATTTTCCCGTATGGAAAGCATTTTACGACGCTAAGAATGTTACGATGCTGTTGGTCCTGCGATCGATTTTTCAATCGTGTCACGCTGGTATCCCATCAAAAATTATAATAACTTTAATAGAGAGTGCATTTTATGCTCTCGTGGACTATAATGTTAGATCTAAGTTCGTGACAGGTCGTTGAAATTGGCCACCGTAACCAAATTGGTATAATTATTGTTCATTATTACCTTGATTTTATTCTTCCGGCTGTCAATGCCCAATCAAGTCAATCTTATAATGTTGTCAGCATCATCAGCAACCCACACTTGTCCACTGCTGGACATAGGTCTCCCCTAATGCAAGACACTGCTCCCGATTTTTCGGCCACTCTCATCCAGCCACACCAGCCAGCCTTCAAATGTCACAATCCCATCTTGTCGCAGGACGTCCAACACTACGCTGACTCGCGGTCTCCACTCAAGGACTTTAGGGCTCCAGCAGCTGTCAGTTCTGCGGCTAATGTGACCAGCCCACTGCCACTTCAGTTTGCTAATTCGATCACCAGAACCAGAGTCACCGACATGGCTATGTCTGGTTCTCTGTCGGATTACATAATTTTTGATGCGGTCCTTCAGATATTGTACCTACTCTATGAGATTTGAAGGTGACAAAAATAACAGTGTTGTTACAAAGTCACAATTACTAAAAATTTGGATTGGCATGTTTATCTAAAACTAGTGTGTCACTGTTATATTTAATAATAAATTTTAATATATCTTTTTTTTATGTTATAGGTGGCAGACGAGCAGACGGATCGCCTGATGGTAAGCGATTGCCGCCGCCCAAAGACATCCGCGACACCAATCGAGTCGCAAGTGCGCCCCCGGATTGGGCCTCCGGTACCCTCACACACGCAGTGAAATACAGCACAGTGCTGCTTCACGCCTGGACCCCAATTCTGGGGATTTGGATATGAAAAAAACATGGCGGATATCACCTGAAAACCATTCAAAAAAACTATATTTTGGTGATATATATCGTATGATGACAAAATGTCACGTCCCGAGAATTGGGCTCCTGTTCTTCTGTGAGACCGTGGTATCACTTCGGTCGAGCCGGCCCATTCATGCCAAGGCGTGGTTCTCCCACGGTCGAATATCTTTCGCAAACTGAGAACATCAAATTTGTTAACCTTTGACCCGAGTAAACTATTTTTTTATTTATTTTTTCTTAAAATGTACTTTTTTCAAGACTCTGCTAGCCACACTATCCGCCTCCCGCTAAGATTCCGGCGTCAGAAGCAGTGGGGTAATTTTCGTATTATATAAATACGGAGATTAAAATAAATGGTGTTTACGTGCTTTACATAATAGCGTTTTTATTCTTTTCCTGGACTGGGAAATTTTGGAATTTATCATCGTAACAGGTTTGGCTGCAGGAATATTTCCTGACGGCTACGCTTTAAGAACCTTCAAAAGAAGAGCGTATATGTATACAGGACCAACAAGGTGGACCGACGATCTCGCGAAGATCGCCGGAATCCATTGGATGCGGGCAGCACAGGACCAATATGTGTGGAAAACATTGGGGGAGGCCTACGTCCAGCAGTGGACGTCTATTGGCTGAAATGATGATGATGACTTATTTTTGGATGAAGTTGTAAGTAAATAATTTGGTGTGGTGTATGAAGTTGTAAGTAAATAATTTGGCCGTTTGGTCCCCGGCAGAGTAGAATAGGCCACCCTCACTCTGACCGAGGTGTCGTAAAAGGCGACTAAGGTAAAGCTGCTGGCATGATCATCAGCACCCAGAGAAGGAAAACTCTGCATTTATATCAAAACCCTCGCCAACCCGTCTGCCCAGCGTGGTGAGTATGGCAATTACCCCTCATGTGATTGAGGGAGGCCCGTGCCCAAGCAGTGGGGACTTAAATGGGCTGACGATGATGAATTTGGTGTGAAATTTATTAGGTTCCGCATAAGCTCATGGCGGAGCTTCAGCCATAAAGCTTTGCGTTCCAGTTGTTGGTAGATAAGCGCTTTGCTGTTACGATAGCGGCCAAATTGGGCGGCTGTCACATGACAGCACCCGCCTAACAAACATGAGGCGTAAATCACTACCAGCCACCAGTCGGGCTAAACAAAACTAGCTGCGGAAATAAAAGCCTCCAGAGAGCACAAAACTATACTTAACTGTGGCTAGGGTTGGCTAGTGATAATCACAACAAAAAAATAACGAAAACATAGTTATTAATTAAATATTTACCCCCTTATTACAAATCGCGAAATAAGGATAGTCCAGGAACAAAAGTCGTGCCAGCCCCTTTCAACATTGGGTGTTGGAACGGGATGATACTAATGTCATATTATGTAAAGCTAACTTTAGTATAATAATAACTTTAGATTGCGATTAATAATAAGGTGGTTATGGATTGTGTTGTATTCATAAACGATAATCCATTGTTGGCTAAAACAATGTTATAAAGTAGTTGTGACGTTTGAAACAAAAAAAAAACCTGAAAGAGCATCTGCTCGACGTCTCCTCAAGACGCGCGTCGAGGGTTCTCCGGCCGTAAGGGGCAAGGCCGAGGTTCTCGGACCATCGCATCAGGAGGCACTTCCATGCCTCGTTATTACGTAGTGAGTCTGCCGCATATGCCAAAGGTGGTGAGTGGATTTGATTCCCGCCCTGGATAAACACTCGTGTGATGCACTTGAGTTAACCCTAATAAAACGCAGGTGATAATCATTGGAAGTCGTAGGATGATATCCAAAATCAACTGGAATACCTTGCCTTCTATATTTTTTGACGGAGTTCCAATAAGTTACAGCAAAACAGTAAAAAACCTTGGCATTCACTTGGATAACTCGTTAGCCTGGACAGCACAGGTCACTGAGGTCAGCAGGAAAATCTTTGCTGCGGCAGGATCTCTTAACCGATTACGCAACTTCCTACCAATACCCACCAAAATTGCACTTGTACAAGCCCTTCTATTCCCCATTCTTGACTACGCAGACTGCTGTTACCTAGACCTTAATGAGAACCTTCTTAACAAACTTGAACGTCTGCAAAACTTCTGTATCCGCATTGTCTTCGGTCTGCACAAATATGACCATGTTTCAGAGTACCGAACTCGTCTAAAATGGCTCCCCATTCGTCTCTGCCGTGACTCCCATATTTTTTTCTATTATACTCCATACATTTCAGTCCAAACCGTCTTACCTTCGGGAGCGTTTCCAGTTTCTGCAGCCAACGCCAGGTCATATGCGATCATCCAAACATCTCCACCTTAGATTTTCTCCCCATTCCACTCATTCATATACTCAATCCTTTACAGTCCAGTCAATTCGCCTATGGAACTCCCTACCCCTACCAATTAGACAGTCCCCATCCCTGCCCATCTTTAAGGCTCGGGTCAAAGCACACTTCCTTGAAAACTGAAACCCTCTCCCCCACTGATCCTGTTTTTTAGTAACTTCATCTGTCTTCTTATCCTGTCATTGACGCTCGTGGTCGTTAGTCCTCTCCCAGATCCATCCATATATTGTAAGTATAAAAAATATCTTCTCTATTATAACCTTATAGTATTATATTTCATATAATTTGTGTAGGTTATATTGTATTATAGTAAGGTAACATGCGTATATATTAGTGTATGATAACGTGTTTATTTATTATCTAGATATATGTATTTATACTATAAATTTACTTAATCCATGGTTAAAATCAAAAGGATTGCACCACCCTCCCCTCTTCTATCTAATGTCCTTTACCTGAAGGTTGTCTGGTAGAGATCGCTCCCAGCGATAAGACCGCCTAAATTGTACATTGAATCTCTGTATACCTAGCTTTTGAGTATTGATTGTTGTGCAATAAAGAGTATCTATCTATCTATCTACTTAGTACGGAATCAGGTCGAACAGCCTGTACGGCTGTTGTATGAACTATTTAACTACTACTCGATTTGGCTGCTTGTCTGACCCATATTAAATGAAAAAAAAATCAAACAACCGGTCGACAGCCCTCGGTGTAATGGGTCTCTCATTGTCGCACAGCGCTTTAAAGCTCACAACTTTGTTACGAGTTGCGTTCTTTATTCGCAACTCGCTACGGCTCCTGACCCACTGGATTGTTTTTCAACGAACGTACATTGAATGCGCTTTTTATACGCTTTTTTGAAAGGCTTCGCCGCTGCGTTTTAGTTTGAATTCCTGCGCAGGCAAGTGGAGTGGCGAAACCGCGAATGTACGGGACCAGTGGAGGAGTCTTATCAGAGGCCAAGACACATTTTGGGTCGCTGAGCCATCGGAGTAAGCCAGTGGAGTTGTGTGCGTACATTTTAAGTACCTTATTAATATCGAGATCATATTTTTACCTGCGACAGATGAATGGGGAGTGAAAACTTGTGTTTGTTCAGTGTTTGCTGGTATTAATAACTGTAAGCATTGTATTTTAGCGGCAATCGCTTACCATCAGGCTATCCGTCAGCTCGTCTGCCTTATAATATAAAAATGGTGCTAGTACGGAATACATGGTATGGGTTTCAACAAGAAATACTGTAAAACAAGGCATTTTATTTTGAGAAACTTGTGTATATTATAAATATTAAAAGCAACCCTCCAATTTCTTAACAAAATAATTTCCTACGCAACTCAAACGAAAGTGGCACCTTTATCCCGGGCTACTTAGTCAATTGAGCTACAACTCAAACTCAACTCGAAAGTCGGATTAATTTCGTTAAGCGCGTTGCAATGTTTGTATTCTATTTTGTAACCCTGTATTCGGGTCGTTTCCCTTTAAAGTGGGTCGGATGTCATGTCACAAACTTCCCTTGTAGATCCCACGAGAAATTTTGAGCTCTATTCTCAAGGCGCTAAGTTAGTATAGGAGTGAATTTATATAACAAGTGTGTACATATTCGAAGTATGATAAAATGTCACCGAGTCGACGTCAGATATCACTCGCTCCCCTGTCTCTGTATTTGTATTTAAATGTATGAATAATATTTTTGTGCGGTGGGATATGCAAAACTCGAAATTGTGTTTGTAGGAGAAAAATATCGTGGAGCTCAGAACTGATTATTGGGGGGAAATGCGAAGGATTTCGGTGTGATTGTGTACTATCAAGGTTGTGTAAAGCAATGAAGCAGGCGGTTTGGCGTATGTCACTTGATCAAGTCGCCTGTAGGGTCGTGAGTTCAAAAAGTTTAAAAACTAAAACCCGACTACCAAAAAAACACGCTCTAAAAGTACGAAACAAGAAAATTGTCTCTGCTGAAATTATTATGCCGTATCGCCGAGGTCGTATGCACATTGATTTTATTTTATTATTATATTGAATCTGTTTTGATACAGTACGTGTGGCATACGACCACAGCAATACGGCATAATAATTTCAGCAGAGACAAATTTCTTGTTTCGTACTTTTTTGAGCGTGTTTTTTTGGTCAGCACTCATTTGTTCAAATATGGTAACTACTTTAGAAGTAATGAGGCACTAGATGAACAACGATACATATTATACAGGTCAAAATCATAACCCTCCTTTTTGCTTCGCCGTAGACGGGGAAAAATGGAACAAAAATGGTTAGTTTTTCATCGTTGTGTCGGTGTTGTTTTCATGCAATGGCCGAGTCAAATATTGAATAACCGATTGCCAAGTTAATAACGGTAACATAGATCTCACAACTTTTCACGGTAGAACAACTGAGTGCAAGACTTGGATTTTTGACAGGTTTTGTTTTTTATGGGATATACTATAATATTATGATATGAATTTCCGTACTTCATCATCAGCCCATTTAAGTCCCCACTGCTGGGGCACGGGCCTCCCTCAATCACATGAGGGGTAATTGCCATACTCACCACGCTTGGCAGACGGGTTGGCGAGGGTTTTGATATAAATGCAGAGTTTTCCTTCTCTGGGTGCTGATGATCATGCCAGCAAACCGTACAGAATTTCCGTACTTAGGAATTTATCCCCTGTACGAGTGAATAATTTATTTAAATCCCCTATTTTCCCTTTTTTTCATGACTGCTGTTGTAAGATGTGTCTGTTCCAACTCTTTAATGTTTACAATATAGGTTAGCCAGTAATCGTCGTTTTTTTTCTGTTCATTTATAAATTAATTGTAGTATAAGTAAGTTTATTATATTGTTTAATATGTATGTATATTTAGTCGTATTATATATTACTCACATGTATGTTTATGGATATATATTTATTTAGCCGTCATACATATTTCTGCATCGCCTAGTGGTTGATTGGTAGAGAATGCTATAGCATTAACTCCGCCAATTGTACTTTTTTTCTTTTGTGCAATAAATAATAAATAAATAAATGATTTTGTTTTTTTAAACCAATTATCAAATTATATTAGCTCCAATGTAATGCGTACGGATTTTAGCATTACATATAAAACACTAAAAACTTTAAGCTACCCTGGCTCGGCCACATTCAAAGAATGGAGTCGGATCGAGCTGTGAAGAGAGCATACTTGAGTCGGTCATCCGGGTAGCGCCCAGTAGGGCGCCCCAGGAATCGCGGCTTAGACCAGGTCAAGAAGGATCTCGGTCACCTACAAAAGCCGGATTGGCGACAGGTGGCTAAGAACAGAACGGAATGCCGATTTTCACGTGTCGCAGGCCAAGATTCACTTTTGGCCGCTTAGCCAGCGTAGTAAAGAAGTAAAAACTTTGAACTTTCTCGTTGCAATAAAATACTAATTTAATTCAATTGCCAAAGGTCCAGCCTGAAAACCAGCGCTGCAGCTGTGGCTTCTGGCAGTTGCAGCATATGCTGAAGCTGAGCCTTGTTGGTCGCAACTTTAATGCTCTCGACCTCGACGCATCCGAAAGTGCAAATGTGAAGTGCGTTAGTGTTAAAGAATGCGTCAATAGTGATCAGTGTAAATGATATGAGAGTCGAAGTGCCTAGTGTCAGTGCGCGTGCTAACATGGCATCGTTGCCAAATTTCCGTAAACACTTCAAAGCGTCTGGCTAACTTTAAAATAAGATATAGCTTTATAAGATTATTGTTCCTTCACCTTGTAAACCACACTCATTTCATTTTCTAATGTTAGCATACTCGTATCATTAAATTCGCTAGTATTAGCTTACTTCATCATTAAACTTTTCTTATGTTTAGTTTCTCTCGCGCGGGAGCATGTACGATCTTTGAACGTATGACAATCCTAAAGAGGGGGGCGCTGCAGTGCGCACGAATAGGCTACTGTCCTGTATTTACTTAATTAATTATATAATTAATGTGTTGAATTCCACGATTCGTAGTAAAGTCGAAAGACAATTATAGTACTGATCTCAATTAGTGAAAGTGACGTTCATCTCAGTGGTTTTCGAGACTTATTTGTGACTATTTACAATTTGCTGTGGTCAACAACGCTTGGTGCTTAATTTAATATATTTAAGTGAGACGTACCTGAAAGTGCAGTATAAACTATAAACAATATTCTTTTGTGACAACTCACCATCGTATTATGCTTAAATACTGTATTCTTGGTGGAGATTGAAATTCATAACCTCTAATATCTGGTGTGAATTAGTCATCCATCAGAGTAAATTTACACCGCATCGAGCTACGCTCTGGTCGCAGATCAAGTTCAGATACGGTGCTATAGAGGGCATAGAAAGTCTGTTTGTATAAAGCTCTGCAAGATGCCTAATCAATCCACCGCCTCGGCTGACTGCGCCGGATGCAATAAACCGCTGCCCAGGAGTGAATATTTGCGCTGCAATATATGTTGCGCTGCTTACGATTTGGATTGCATTAATATGAGTACCCAACGGTTTAACTCGTTTTACAAGTTAGATAAAAAACGTCGTGAA
Organism: Marasmia exigua; assembly: GCA_019059595.1. Classification (NCBI taxonomy): domain Eukaryota; kingdom Metazoa; phylum Arthropoda; class Insecta; order Lepidoptera; family Crambidae; genus Marasmia; species Marasmia exigua. Next base: position 16,551,934 of record CM032479.1, read on the forward strand.
TCCTGGAAATGTCCTGAATGTATGTGTAAAAAACCTAAGAGTGGGAATCAAAATACTCCGGTTAGACCAATATTGTCGCCAGAGCAAATAAGTAATGTGACTCAAAGGTGTAAGTCGGCGCCAGGAGATGTCTCTGATGACAGTGGAGATCATAATTCTGAGGAGGGATCGACAGAGGTCCCCGAGGATGCGATGTCTGAGTTCAAAAAAATATGTGAGGAGTTACGTGCAATGCGCTCAGAGATGAGTATGTTTCGCTCAGCTATTTCGGAGTTTACGGCCGCCATCAAAACACAAAACTCACGTCTAGATTCGCTGGAAAATCGGATTGACACCCTAGAAGCCAAGAGGACTGGTATATCGGATGGAAGTGTATCGGGATTGGAGGCAAAAATTGCACAACTCGAACTCGAGATCGATGAGAGGGATCAAGAAATGCTGGGAAATGATATTGAGATTGCGGGCTTCCCGGAGACGAATAACGAAAACACTTCTCACGTTATACTCACTATAGCCCAAAAGTTAGGTCTGCCTCTTGATGAACGAGATGTGGTGAGTGCTAAGCGGGTGGGTGCTCCTCGTCAAGCTGTTGCACTGGCGGGGGACGTGGGAGCGGCGATGCGGCCGCGGCCTATCGCCGTGCGCCTGGCCCGACGCTCGCAGCGGGACGCGCTTCTGGGGGCCGCGCGCGTTCGTCGGCACCTCACTACTGATGATGCCTACATGCCGGGGGTGTCCCCTTCTCCGCGCTTATTCTATATCAACGAGCGTCTCACCCGCCGCAACCGACAGTTGTTCCAGAAGACAAGAGAGGCTGCCAAGCGTTTAAACTGGAAATATGTATGGACGTGTGATGGCAGAGTCTTCGTACGTCAGGAAAGCGGTAAAGCGCGGCATCGAATTCGTACGGATAGTGACTTGGTTAGGGTTTTTGGGGATGTTGCTGTTAGTGATACTAAGCCATCATGTTAATGTTGTACACCATGTCAAGTGTTATTGGCGAATAGTAATATCCACAGTTGTTTTATTATTATTCTCGGAGATTTTAACCTCAATTTTGAGAATTGTTACGCTTGAGCACAGATCTACATTGTACTATCAGACTGGTTTTACATTGGAAGGTATTGTCTTGGTTTATTGTTTGGTGGTCAACCTGGTGATATGTCGCAACAGTTTAAAGTTCCTATTATATGAATATGACATTTGTTTTGTGTACTGTGATTGTGTAGCAGGAGTATCTCACTTTTTCTCAATTTTTTATAATAATTGTGTCACATTACTGTTGCATGTTAACAATTGCAATCCTATGGTTCAGAAACTTGAAAACATTTTGTTATGTCACGCGAAAATATTATTACGTTTACTCTTAGCAATGTTTGATAATAAGAGTATTATATTACTTATTTTTTGTCTAGTACCCGTTGGTAATATTAGAATCACTGTAAAACATCATTATTTTTGTTCGTTAAGAACATGTACACTATTTACAATGATTAATGATAGATATTTTTTCTCCGCAATTTTTAATATTCATCCAATATTTGTATATGTAAATATCCGCCACTTAACAGTGTTAAATCAATATCTCATTAACTCAAAATTGATCCTGATTTCATTTTCATTCATTTTACAATTTATTAAACGCAAATATTTAAAGCTTGGCCTTTTAAACCCTGGCTCTCTTGGCACGCGGCATGAGGAGTTTTTGGTCGCGTTGGAGACTCGGCAAGTGGACATTATGGCCATTAACGAGACGTGGCTTAGGGTTGGAGAAGAGCGACGAGCGCCGGCTCCACCGGGGTACAGGCTACGTCACATCCCGCGACCCTCAAGTGTCCGTACGCGTGGGGGGGGTGTTGGGTTCTACATCCGCAATGGGATCTATGCTAGGCAAATCAAACCTCCGCAGGCTGACAACGTGGAACAAATGTGGCTGGGTGTTTCCCTGAATGGAGTCAAGTTAGCCATAGGTACTGCTTATCGCCCCCCTTGGCTGAATGTTGACACGTTTATTGATGCGTTAACAGAAACTATAAACTCGCTTGGCTCGTTTGACTATGTTATTCTGATGGGTGATTTCAATGTCAATTTTCTTGTTCCTAACGACCCTAATGCTAGGAAGCTTAGCTCTTTTTTTCAATACTCGAACCTTGTTCAATATGTTACACTGCCGACACACTTTACAGATCGCTCTGAGACATTGATTGACTTGATCTGTAGTTCCATCAATGTATTCGATATATCTGTTGATTATATACCAGACCTGAGTAGCCATGCTTTTGTCTCGTGCAATTTACGTCTTAATAAACCGAAATTTCCTCATAGGTGGATTACTTATAGACCGATCAAAAGTATAGATTATAAAGAATTTGACAGCCTCGTCAACTCGATTTCCTGGGAGCGACTTCTTAGTGAGGATGTGAACCAGGCTGTGCTATCGTTTAATGCTTACATACTGCACATATTTGACATTCATGCCCCAGTTATGAAATCTCTTATCAAACGCCGAAGTCATCCTTGGATTACACCAACCATTAGGGAGATGATGAAGTTGAGAGACGATGCTCACTCTAAAAGCCGTCTTACGGGGCTCGCTGGTGACGTTAAATATTATAAAGATATTAAATCTATGGTAAGTAAAGCAATGGCAGCAGAGAAATCAGCATATTTTTATCATAATATTACACACAAGGTTAATAACTCCAAAATATTATGGAGAAATATAAAACGAGATATAGCTGACTTCAAAAGCAAGATGTGCCTACCTTCTTTTATTAATAACCCTAATTCAATAAATGAGCACTTTTTATCTACTCCCGGTAATACTGATGTCTCTTTGTCAGAACTTACGTATTTTGAATATCACCGTTTCGGGCCCGCAACTTTCAAACTTAAAACTGTAGACACAAACTGTGTATCAAAAATAGTTTTAAATATTTCGAGTAATGCGGAGGGAATGGACGGTATTACACGTGATATGATATTGCTAACACTGCCTAGGACCCTCGAAATCATAACTGCTATTGTTAACAAATCTATACTAACTTGTACTTTTCCTGATATTTGGAAAGCAGCTTTAGTAAAACCCATTCCTAAAATTAACAACCCTTGTGATCTGAAAGATTTGAGGCCAATAAGTATACTCCCGTTCATGTCTAAGATAATTGAAAAAATTGTGTGCACGCAGATCACTGAGTTTTTGGACACAAACAACATTCTTCCGGAGAGACAGTCTGGATTTCGAGCTCGGCGTAGCACGGCAACCGCTCTTATGGATGTCGTTGATGGGATACTAACTGGACAAGATGAGGGAAAGGGAACTCTATTAGTTCTCCTTGATTTTTCTCGTGCTTTTGACACTATTAATCATAGTCTTTTGTTGTCAAAGCTTGCATTTTATGGGTTCGATACTGATGCGTTGAGGTGGTTTTCCAGCTACCTTAGTGATAGATCGCAATGCGTTCAAACTGATGACGAAAATGGTGTCAAATCACGCTCAGAAACACTTTCGCTGACACGAGGCATTCCGCAAGGTTCTATTTTGGGACCAATACTCTTCATTTTGTACAGTGCTGATTTAACTGATTGCATACAGAATTGTTCATATCATATTTATGCCGATGATGTCCAACTGTATCTTTCTTTTAAGACTAGTGAAACCCAAAAAGCTACGAGTAGTATAAATGAGGATCTGGAGCGAATCAGTCAGTGGGCTAATAAGAATTCGTTGGTGTTAAACCCTGTCAAGTCTAAATTTCTTATATTGGGCTCTCTTGCTCGGATTAATAGTGTCAAATCATTCAACCCAATAATTAAAATTGGAGATTCGACTATCGACCAGGTAACCGAAGCACGCAACCTCGGAGTTCTTATGGATAGCCAGCTAAAATTCCATAATCATGTTGTAGAAGTCGTTAAAAATTGCTTTTACAGGCTCAAAGTACTATACAAGGTCCGTGATTACTTGGATGAAACTGTTAGAGTAAAACTATGTGAAAGTTTGATTCTTTCTAAACTTAATTACGCGGATACAGTCATAGGTGAGTGTCTATTTGGCTACACCAAAAAGCTCATACAGCGCGTCCAAAATTCCTGTGCCAGATTTTGCTTCAATATCCCACGCAGGGCTCATGTAACTCCGTTTCTGAACCGTAAAAACCTAATGAACATGAAATCCAGGCGCTCCTTTCATTTTGCTTGTTTGTTGTTCGGCGTAATTAAAACTGAGACACCTTCATACTTGTTTAAGAAGCTTATCTTTTCTGGCCGCCAGGTAAGAGCTGCTTCTCGACTGCTCTGTCCTTACCACGAGACAGCAGCGTTTCGTGGTAGTTTTAGATACTGTGCCACGAAATGCTGGAACAATATTCCCCCACCATTAAGAAACTCTCAATCCATTAAGTCCTTCAGTGTAAATTACAAAGAGTTTATTTTGGAATCGCAGAGGAGTAGTTCTTAGCTTGGGTTTATTGTTGTGAGATATATGAAGTACCTACTTGCCTATAATGATTTGACGTTGGCTACTCTATTTACACCAATTTCATGAATTAGTCTGGATTTGTTGTTGATGCTGTTTGATAAAAAATTGTACCTGAACTATTCTCTAATTTTAGCTTCTACTTTATGTTGTACCTTTTGGTTGTGCATAATACAGTGTTTCTCGTGCGCATCGCAGTGGTCTCTCGAGGTGTTCACGGAAGACCAGCGTCGCGGCGTCAGTAGACGACACGATATTATGCTGAGTGAACGCCTTTTTAACTGACACTATGTATAAGTACTTTTTTATATAAATATTTCTATGTTTTTGTCAGGAAATAAATTATTTTCTATTCTATTCTATTCTTTTCTACATTGAATTACATGTCGCCGTGCGTCTGTAATTTGACCCGAATATGCTCCAATTCGCGGTGTTTATGCGATTTAATATAATTATTTTTTGTACTTAGTGTATAACCGATCCTCGTACCAATCGCGCGTATTCACTCACACTATTCTCACCATATTTCACCATTTAGTGTCTAGCCTTCCTTTTCTGTATATTCGTGTCTATTTTAAATAAATAAATAAATATATTTCACAACATCACATACATTGATCTGACTCCGAGATAGGTAGCTCAAGCACCTGTGTTACGGATATCAGAATCAACAGTGGGATTACAAATATATACATATAATACTTTTTCTTTTGTAAATACATACTTATAATACATAGCAAACACCCAGACCAATACAAACAAACATGTTCATGCACACAAATGTTTGTACTGTGCGGGGATCGAACCCGCAACCCTTGTATCAGAGGTAGCGTTCACTACCACTGTTCCAATCGGGTCGTCTTTTTAGAATAAACTCTCAGTTAATCTTACCAGTGACTTTCCATTCATCAATCCTAACTCTAAATGTAAGAACCATACAGCTCTGTACCGTTTTTTTAATATATAATAAATTCCACGGACACTTGCCTTTTTTGTGCATATTCTTTTTTAAGGGTCACAAAATTTTAACATTTTCTCCGCGACAAAATTAAATAAAATTACGATAGCTTAAGTTTAGGCAGTCAAGGCATTAGGCATATTCTTTGCTTTATGTATTATGCGTTGTGGTCAATAAATCGTTTTCTTTCTTTCTAATTCATATGACAACAAGAAAGTACATTGTAGTAAAAATCCAACAAAAGCTTGTAAAACAAACTTAATGAATAGCAAGTCTGTTAATCTTTAGGCTCCAAGCGTATATTTAGTAGGTCAGATAAGCACATTAAAGGGTTTTAAAGAGATTTAGAGTCCAGAGTAATAGCCTAAAGGGGCAGACCCGTAAATCCCTAGCCACGTTAGGTTCAAGGCTAGGAGCCTAATTTAGAATTGGTAGAACAAAAAGAAAAGCCTCTATAATGGGGATTGCTCTAATGACTTATTTCAACTTATCCCATCCTCCCCTTTCCACTTCCGAACAACACGTGCGGACGGCGTTGCCATCTGCTTACCATCCGGACAATGGCGGCGCGCACCAAGAGGTTTGTCTCCTCGTTCGTGCCCCGAGCCATCAAGGCATGGAATGCCCTCCCAGCTCATGTGTTTCCTCCTTCATACAATCCGGGGTCTTTTAGGCGGGACGTGAACCGGCATCTCAGCAGGCCATCAGGGTGAGGTGAGACACAGTGGGTACTTTTTTAGTTCTTTTGTGCCTGTCAGCCTCACATTTGGATTTCACGGCCGCTTACCATCAGGCAGCGTGAGTTTATCCTGATTGGCCTTTCTATAAAAAAAAGCCTACTAATATCAGACAACATTACGCACGGCATGATCTATTAAGATATAAGTAACTTGCATATCATAAATTTTTACGCAACTCGTAAAGTATTAGCTATATAAATGACTAAGCACACAAAATAACTAAGAACTATTTTTTTACTATGTTATTGGTGGCAGACGAGCAGATGCCTATAGACACCCGCGACATCTGTGGAGTCACAAGTGCGTTGCCAACCTTTAAGCCCCCCTTTCCCCCGGATTCTGTCTCGGGTACCCTCACTCATGCAGCGAAACACAGCACAGTGCTGCTTCACGCTGGTTTACTGTGAGGCCGTGGTATCACTCCGTTCGAGCTGGCCCATTCAAGCCAAAGCGTGGCTCTCCCACGGTCGAATCCATTTTTGAAACCATACTATTTACGTCTTAAGTTTTTGTTCGTTGTTTGTTCTTAGGTTTTTAGGTTCTGTTTTGATAAATACTATCTTTTGTATTATAATAAAGGTAATGCGGACCGTTTGCCCAATGTCCCCCTTTTCATAGCATTTTCTTTTTTCAGAAGTATATTTTGTGAGCCTCCGTGCCATTACACGCACGCGTTAAAAAACATCTTTTGTCGCGTATAAAAAAATACTGGCACATTAAGCGTAACGTTTATTATTATTTACTTTCACGGTCTTTCGTCTGATTTACCGGCGCGGGAGTCGCTGATTTATGCTAACTGACTTTGCAACTAATATTTTAAGACATCGCTGTGATAAATCACGTGAAGGTAAATTATTGCGCTGAGTATGTACTTGCATGTACGGAAAAGGTATTAAGAAGGAAACTGCTTTGGTGGTGTAATGGTTAAGAGTAAAGTAAAAAGTAAAGTATCAGCCTATAAACTGTCCCACTGCAGGGCAAAGGCCACCATCACAGAAATCAAGTCATCGCTACTATCCATCATAGTAGCGATGATTAGGCTTAATCACCACGCTTGCCAAATGCGGATTGGTGATCACAAACCCGAGCTATGTTTGAAAAATTCGAAACATACTTCGCTCGACCTGGGAATCGAACCCAGGACTCCGAGATCACGGCCCAGTACTTAAACCACTAGACCAACAGGGCGTTTGTTTGGTTAAGAGTGTTGTCTCTGAAATGGCATGTATCGAAATGGTCCAGTGACGACATTACTTCGTTTTTGGTCAAACACATTATGGCACTTTGGTAAAGCTTTTTTTTCTATAGATGACAGTTATGCATGCCGATCACCTGATGTTAAAGGATGGACTCAAAGTTGTGAATATCTTCCTATAAACTACATTATCCAATTTTTATTAATATTAAGGAGGGTTGGCAGTGCACTTGTGACTCCACTGGTGTCGCGAGTGACGGCGTTTTTTTTATATAACCATAAAAACATTCATCATTATCAGCCCATTTAAGTCCCCACTGCTGGGGCACGGGTCTCCCTCAAACACATGAGGGGTAATTGCCATACTCACCACGCTTGGCAAACGGGTTGGCGAGGGTTTTGATATAAATGCAGAGTTTTCCTTCTCTGGGCGCTGATGATCATGCCAGCAGCTTTACCTTAGTCGCCTTTTACGACACCTCGGTAAGAGTGAGGGTAGCCTATTCTACTCTGCCGGGGACCACATGGCGAATTGAACACTCAGAGACGTCAAATTAACTTAAAGTGGTACTTAAGAGAAAATATTGACACATTTCAATACACATAAAGACTTTCCATAATTAAGTAAATGAACATTTAGCTTGATTGACGTCTCTGAGTGTAGCAGTAACAGTTTCTTATTATTATTGTCCAAAAGAGAGCCACGTTCAGTATGAATGGTCTGGCTCGACCGGAGTGATATCACGGTCTCTCGGACAACCGACGTTAATCAGCATCTACGATGCCAATAGGCAGCGGAAATTGCTTGTCGGACTGTGTTCAAACTGCTCGTCTACTACCTATCACATAAAAAATCGAGGCTCATTTCTTGATATATTGGTCGCATATAAAAACAAACTCACTACCAATAAAAAAAAATCATAACTTCTCAGCACTCAACAAATGCGAAACAATTTATTCACAAAAGTGAATCGTCAGTGAATTATTATTTTTCAACGACCGAGCTTTCGCGGTTGGTATCACCCTTGTATCGCCTATTTCTTTTGCAGATTTTTTAAATGTCACTTTTATGTGCTTTTTGTTCAACGACTGAGTAAGATAGTGTGAATTTACAATTGCGAATGATTTTAAAATAGTATGAGTATTTAGAATTTTTTTTTATTATATGAGAGGTGGCAGACGAGCAGACGGATCACCTGATGGAAAGCAATTCCGCCGCCTATGGTCACCCGCAACACCAGTTGAGTCACAAGTGCGCTGCCAACCTTTTCCCCTTCCCCCCTTTGGGCCTCCGGTAACCTCACTCACACGGCGAAACACAGCGCAGGCGCTGCTTCACGCCGGTCTTCTGTGAGGCAGTGGTCCGGTCGAGCCGGCCCATTCATGCCTAAGCGTGGCTCTCCCACATTTAAAGATTTAATTAAATTAAATTAATTGAATTGAACCATTTTAATTTTTGCTGATGTTATTTTTTTTTCAAGTGGATGCCATTAGACAGCAATCGTAGTATAGTAGGATACCCTCTCATCTCCAGGTATTATTCTCGGTTGCATCCAAAGATGTCGGTACCTGGGGTACACTTGGACCATGAGCCGATATTCGACAAATCTGGTAATTACAATGAAGCGACTGCAGTCTAAGCCATGTGGTCCCCGGCCTAATCTAGGCCACACTCACTCTTACCGAGGTGTCGTAAAAGGCGACTAAGGTAAAGCTTCTGGCATGATCATCAGCACCCAGAGAAGGAAAACTCTGCATTTATATCAAAACCCTCGCCAACCCGTCTGCCAAGCGTGGTGAGTATGGCAATCACCTCTCATGTGATTGAGGGAGGCCCGTGCCCTAGCAGTGGGGACTTAAATGGGCTGATGATGATGACTGCAGTCTGACCTTCGCAACCTTATACAGGGGAACTAGACCAATTAAATAATAGTTTTATTTTTATTTCACAATATCACATACATTGACCTGACTCCGAGATAGGTAGCTCAAGCACCTGTGTTACAGATATCAGAACCAACAGTGGGATTACAAATACATACACATATATAGTTACACGCTTGAAACTTATTTTATCAATTGTGGGTATTCAAAGTTTCGAGAAACTATAACCCTCTCAAACAATATTGCCTGTCCAATTACTAAGTCTGACGTAAAAGACGTGTACAGAGTGAGAGGGAGAAACCCAGAAAAAAAAACACACCTATTATTGTCGAGACTAATTCCGCCATACTAAAAAATGAACTATTAAGGACAGCGAAGTCGTTTAATACGAGAAATCAGAATAAATTATGTTCCAAACACCTTGGCTATAAGACACTGGAGGACACGCCTATATACCTGTCGGAGCATCTCACTGCCAAAGGAAGCCGACTCCACTTTTTGGCCCGCGATGTTGCCAGGACCAAGGGATATAAATACTGCTGGACGGCCTACGGTAAGGTCTATCTCCGAAAGGATGAAACCTCCCCAATTATGAACATCGTCAACGAAGAGCAAGTGCACCACTTACTACAGAACACATGACTACTTTTGGATTGTTGTGATTATAATAAGAAATTTATTGTACTGATTTATAAAAGATATATAGTAACACATTTGTCTAGCTTAGTATCTAAACATCTCTATCTGATGTTCACAAATAGCCTTAAGTTCTATCAAAAAAATAAAATAGTAATAATAAGCACACCACACTGTACACAACTACCACTAAATCATATTTTACATACACAACACACACAACCAAATTCACACGCTGTACCTATATACATTGAATACTGCCCTCCTTAAACATGTATACATAATTAACAAATTATCTATCTCTCAAAAGTTTTTCAATACTGCACCTAAAAATTGCAAATATCATATTTCTAAAGGATTGACGAGCGTACCTGTTATTCTCTACAATTATGGATGATCGGTTACACACTTTGAATGACATGGACGATTTGGAAGTGGCTAGATCCTTTCTATGTGATCCCTCTGAATTAGCCAAGGAATTACCTGTCGAAAAAGGCGATGTTATAATACTTACAGAATGTAGACTAAATGAAAATAAACCACTCCCACAGTTACAAAATTATCTTTCGTACTACACTAAAAACCAGCTTAATCAAAACGATGGAGTTGCTATCTACATTAAAAATAATCTTAAGCACAATGCCAAAGAAATAAAACTTACCCACGCTTCTTGTCTCCAGGTGGACGTTCTAGATACTGTAGTTCTAGGAATATATAGATCTCCTTCTAACAAAAATGCAGAACCATTTATTAACTCGCTGAGCTCTCATCTAGCGACCGTTGACTCTCGAGACAGAGTAATTGTAACAGGAGATATTAACATCAATATAAAACTAAGAGAAACAGAATCGTCACTAAATATAAGGAATAGAGCTTCTTATTTGAACATGTTGGCTAGTTATGGTATACTAGCAGGTCAAACTCTAATAACCAGAGAGACCACCTGTTTAGATCATATGATGTTGAAATTAGATAGAAAAAAGGCAACAGCGTCTATTGCCATATTAGACACAAGTACCACAGATCATAAGTCCGTTCTTCTTTGTATATCTAAAATTTAAAAAAAAACACAGCTGAATAGTACTAAAACTGTAATTGATTTCGACAGTGCTTTACTACACTTACAAAAGTGTAAAATCGAAGAACTATTAAACTATAATGATCCTACTGCTTTGATAGATATCTTAATCAATAAAATTTCTGAATCTCTCGAAAAAAATACAAAGATTATTTCTATACCAAGATCTAAAAGGATTATAAAACCCTGGATTACTCCAGGAATCTTGAAGTGCATTAAAAACCGAAACAAATTACAAATAAAAGCAAAAACAAACCCACACAATGAAATAGATAAAATAACGTATACTCGGCACAGGAACTACTGCAATAATCTAATCAAAAAACTAAAACGAAACTACGAGCGAGAGTTACTAACTAAATCATTAAAAAACAATAAGTTGTTGTGGCAAAATATAAAAAAAAATACATACAATAGCAAAACTATCAATAATAATTCTGAACTTTTAAATATCAAATCCACTAATAATGCGTCGGTAAACTTTATTAATAATTATTTTTCCAGTATTGGGTAAAAACTCGCCTTACAGATTCAAAATAGCGCGGTTTCAGACTTTGTGCAAGATATTCCAAGTAAACTAAACTCGTTTGTTCTGCTACCAACTGATTGCGGAGAAGTCAAAACTATTTTAATGAATTTAAAAACCAATAGCGCAGTGGGGTGGGACAATATCCCTACATCCTTTCTCAAATTAGCAAAAAACGAATTGATTCCGATCATAACTCATCTTGCTAATCTCTGTTTTACGAAGGGGGTCTTTCCAACTGCTCTAAAGCGATCTATTATTACCCCTGTTTATAAGAGTGGGGACAAAACTGAAGTAAGCAATTATAGACCCATTTCAGTCCTGCTAGCTTTGTCGAAGATTGTTGAGAAGCTAATGAATTCACGACTCATAAACTATATGAATAACTTCAACATACTTTCTTCCTCACAGTTTGGGTTCAGACGAGGAAAATCAACGGAAGACGCAGTTATTGGCCTCAGCTCCTTAATCTCTGAACACTTAGATGCTGGTAAAAAATGTGTATCAGTGTTCTTAGATATAAAAAAAGCTTTCGATACTGTATCTGTCCCAGTGCTTATCATCATATAATTGTAATGTATATTAAGTCATATTCGTTCAGTTGCTGTCTCATTTTAAAGTTAACGACTTACTTCATAGTAAACAATTTGGGTTTACCAAGGGTAAGTCAACCACTGACGCAGGAGTTGCACTTATTAAGTATATTTTTGATGCATGGGAAAACAAACAGGATGCAATTGGTGTTTTCTGTGACCTCTCGAAGGCGTTTGATTGCGTTGAGCATCAAACATTGTTGTTGAAGTTAGCTCACTATGGTGTTCTAAATAATGCATTAAGTTTGATAAATTCTTACTTATCAGATAGACTTCAGAAAGTCAGTGTCAATGGAACTGACTCTTCAGGCGCCCCTCTATTAATGGGAGTGCCCCAAGGATCAATATTGGGACCTCTGCTCTTCCTAATATACATAAATGACCTCCCTTACTTTGCACAAGATCTTTGTGAAGTAGTGTTATTTGCTGATGATACCTCGTTGATTTTTAACGTTGACCGTCGAAAAGATACGTTTGACGACGTAAATGACACCCTATCACAAGTGCTACATTGGTTTACAACTAACAACTTGCTTTTAAATGCCAAGAAAACCAAATGTGTAAAATTCACTATGCCCAATGTAAAGCAGGTCAACACTAACGTCGTTATGAATAATGAACACATTGAAGTTATTAATTCGACAATTTTCTTAGGTATTACACTGGATGCCAAACTTCAATGGAATCCACACTTGGCAGCCTTGGCGGGAAGACTTAGTTCCGCCGCATATGCGGTTAAGAAGATCAGACATCTGACTGATATTGAAACCGCGAGACTGGTTTATTTTAGTTATTTTCATAGTATAATGTCATATGGTCTTTTGTTGTGGGGGTCGGCGGCTGAGATACAGACTATTTTTGTATTGCAGAAGAGGGCCATCCGCTCCATATACAACCTTAGGCCTCGCGATTCGCTGAAAGAACTGTTTAAGAATATCGACATTTTAACTGTAGCTTCCCAATACATTTTGGACTGTATTTTGTACGTGCGTAAGAACATTGATATTTTTTCTAAAAAATCTGATTTTCATGGTTTTAACACTAGAAATAAACACAAGCTCGCGATTCCAAATCTGAAGCTCCAAAAGATTAATAGTTCATTTGTTGGACTAAGTATTAAAATGTACAATAAGTTGCCACAAAATGTAATTGAGTTACCAACGCATAAATTTAAATCCCACGTGAAAACCTGTTTAATGAGTAAAGGATACTATAAAATTGTAGATTACTTAAATGATAAGGATTCGTGGACATAATGACCTCCGTGCCTGCACACATGTAGTAATTTTATAAATATTTACTGAAATCACTATTATTATATAATTAATCAATTTTAATAAATTAGGCTTAGCAGCATTTATTATTGTATACAAATTGATTAGTATTGATTAATCAAACAATTGACAAGATGCTAACCACCTACTATTGTACACCTCGTCCTGCAGTTTATTAGTATTGGATTAAGTACTCTGTGACCTATGAGGGGAACCTAAGTAGTCATGCTCACTCAAATGTCTCTGAGGTGGTGGCGTTATGTGGCGGGTCATTACATTCCCTCTAATATGGTTGAGTGAAATGATGGCTGACACATACGTCATACTTGTGAACAGGTGCCACCTTTGGGGACTGGTCCTCTTCGGTTTACCTCATATTTAGCTTTTAATTTGCTTCATTCTATTTTGTGTTGCATTAGACTGTATGACTTGGTATAAGGATAATAAACCATTGTAAAAAAGTTGGCGATTAAAAAGAGTAACTGGCGAGTTTCTTGCCGGATCTTCTCGACCAGAAACAACTTTCCGAGCCGGTGGTAGAATCGCATTATGTTTATTTATTTCTTTAGTATATTTTATGTATCAACATATATATGTATTAACATGTAAATTATACATAAGTACTTATAAATAGTTTTAAGTCATTCAAATGTATGACGATTTGTAAGTGCTGTGTACAAGCCTATGCAAATAAAGAATTATTTGATTGATTGATTGATTGATTATATATAAATTGCAGAAAATAGGAGTCCGGGGAGTGGCTCTTGATCTTTTTCGTGATTATCTTCACAATAGAGAGCAAGTGGTCAAGGTGGAACAGCACATCAGTGAGAGAGTTGGCGTGTCATACGGGGTCCCTCAGGGTAGTATCCTCGGGCCTTATTACCTTATTTTTGGTTTATATTAATGACCTCTGTGATATGACCATTAATAAGGCCAATATTTTTTCCTATACTGATGATACTGCCATTGTTTTTGAGGGTGCCACGTGGAGAGAGGTTAAAATCAACGTTGAAACTGGTCTGGCTCAAGTAGCTAAGTGGTTAACAGGAAACCTCCTTACTCTAAACACCACCAAAACAGACTATATTTGTTTCGGTATAGATAAACGATCGCAACCTGCCTCCAATTACAGTATAAAAATTCATACTTGCAGATTTTATTATAATAGTCTGAGCTGTAACTGCCCTACCATTAACAGAGCCAATCATGTAAAATACTTAGGTGTTATGGTGGATCAGAGACTCTCGTGGTACTATCACCTTGAACATGTCGTAAGCAGGGTGAGGAAACTATCTTGGATTTTTAAATCATTACGCCATGTGGTGCCCAAAAACATTAACCCACAGATCCCTAACAATAACCTCCTTAACTATGTATATATCTCCCTTGTGCAGTCAATTTTAATCTACTGCATCTCGGTATGGGGAGGCGCAGCAAAGACCCGCTTTTTGGACCTAGAAAGAGCTCAACGTGCGCTTATTAAAATTATGTACTGCAGGGAAAGAAGATTTCTAACTGAAACTTTATATAAAGAATGCAATCTTCTTACAATCAGAAAGTTGTACATCTTACATTCTGTCCTTAAAAAACATAGAACACTTCCTTTTGATCCTACCATACAGTCACGAAGAAGAAGAGCAGTAAAAATTGAAGTAACTAAATGTAGAACCAAATTCGCGCACATGCAGTACAGGATAAAATCCTCAGTCTTATATAATAAAGTAAATAATGGAATATATATATACGACAAAAACTTATATGAGTGTAAAAAATTGATTACTGTTTGGCTTAAAACTAAAAATTATATAGAGACGGAGGAGCTACTAAAGTAGAAAAAATAAATAAATCTACAACATATACGAAGACGAGCACACACGCTCACTTGCACGCACAAACACACATACACACACACACACACACACACACACACACACACACACACACACACACACACACACACACACACACACACACACACACACACACACACTTACATACAATCATATATTAGCATTACCATTGTCACATTTACAGACATTACTATAATTTCGTTTAAATGTTAATACTAGCTTATATGGAAGTGCGGAGACTTCTAACACAGGCTCTTGCTTAAAAGAAGTCTCCAATCACAAATCATTGTATCCAAGTTTTTTGATGAATAAAAACTATTTTATTTTATTATTTTTATTTACTATCTGAAGCTTGATTTTTCTCTCACCGCCGAGTTAATGGTAGAAATACGCAAAAAAAATTAAAAATCTATAAATGCATTGCCCGGAAGTGAAAGTTCTTTATTTGCAGCAAATGTGGTAACCATTTTTTAAATAACAGGCTAACTCTTGACCACAATCGCACCCAATGGAAAGCGACGATGAGGTCTAGGATGATACGCATTTGCCTAAAAGATTCCTTGCCACTCTTGTGAAAAATCCATAGATGCATTACCCGGAAGTGAAAGTTCTTTGTTTGCAGCAAATGTGGTAACCATTTTTTTAAATGATAGGCTAACTCTTGATCACAATCGCACCTGATGGAAAGCGACGGTGAGTTCTAAGATGATACGCACTTGCCTAAAAGATGCTTCTCGCCACTCTTGCTTTAAAAATGTCCAGACTAATAGTTGTCTGGAAAAACAGAATTCGGCAAGTTCCATTCCTTAGCCGTTCGCATTATAAATGTGGAAACGGTTCGCTTCGTGCGGATAAGGACAATTAATGGTCTTATTATATAATTCCAACCTATAACCTTCCGTTAGAAAACCGTACATTCCTTTCCACTGAGCTAACAACGAGTGGTTGTGAAAACTAAAAAAAAATATTCTGCGAAAAAAAAACGCCTTAAAAAACCACGAATTCAAAAGTGTAAAATAATATTTTTATCACTTTATACACTTCAAATAACATTTTATAGCAGTACACCCGAGAAAGGGTTTCCCCGAAGTCGGCGCCTAATCTCTGTTAAATAATTGAATGTAAATTACAAGATAGTATTGGGCGCCGACTTCGGTAACACCTTTTCTCGAGTGGCTTTTCAAGGCGGTTTTTTTTTCGCTGAAAATTTTTTTCTAGCTTTTTAGTGTATCATTCTTTTGCCAATTATCTAAATCAGTTCATAAATGGTAAAGTAATCGGCGAACAAACATGACAATATTTACATGTAATAATACCAAGTCCTCACAAAAAACCGGCGTGAAGCAGTACAAACGCTGTGTTTCGCTGAGTGAGTGAGGGTACCGGAAGCCCAATCCAGGGGAAGGGGGGTTAAAAGGTAAGAAGCGCACTTGTGACACCACTGGTGCTGCAGGTGTCCATGGGCGGCGGTAATCGCTTACCATCAGGTGATCCGTCGGCTCGTCTGCCACCTATTATAATATTAAAAAAAGTCGAATTGAGAACCTCCTCCTTTTTTTGAAGTCGGTTAAAAACAACTCAAATTGATTCACATCGCCTGCGCGTCAACGAGAGGAGTTATGAATATTGTATAACCTCAGGCGCCCGGCTACGACGTTTTTCCACTCGCACCCGATTTGCAGATGAATAACTACAGCCATGTTTGTGCCTGAAACTGGAAAGTGATATCTGATGTCGGAAATCTACATAAATGGTTGCTAATGGATCATAAATCACGAAGAGAAAGTTTATTTATTCGTTTTAGGTGTGAGTTATGATTCAGAACAGATTTTAGGCAAATTGAGTTCGTAACTTTTTGGTGAAGTGCTCGCTAAACCAGTGATGTCACAAAAATGTGATTTGGGTTTATGTGACCTCGATTTGTCAAAGTCTATAATATTTTATATATGTTAGAACCCTATTCATGCTAAAGAAAGTGTGGGCAGTATGTTTTAAATCCCAAATCCTAATAATATCTTCATGGAAACATATCGGCATATCAGTGTATGCGCAAACACAAATGCACTCTTTATTCTCTCACTCACATATTCATATGGAACACCATGGTGACACGATCAGGGATCAGCCAAAGGAGCAACTTCTTAACATGCTTAAAAGGCACAGAAATATAAACGGATGGTACAGAAGTACAAAACTGCTAATAATTGTCATAATTAAAACACTCTTGAACTTTACCTAAAAATTGAATCAGGAACCTAAAAGGCACCGACAGCTTCGAGTTCGAGATCTAAATCATACTCTTTATTGCATTGAAGAAGTGTAATTTGTTGTAAACAATAATAGTTTTATTTTGTGTAAAAAAGTATACCTATCATACTTATTTTATATTCTATTCGCTCTACATTCACTGTATTATGTATCCTGCTTCTTGCCAAATTTTGAGCCAAAGACCTATTCCATAAACTTGAAGACAAATTACAATGCAAAACCGGATCTTGTATCTTGCATCGCCAGGCACATCCTAACTTCCAAATGATAAGTCACCTGTCGCCAACTGAATCATATTCTCCAGATTGAAGTTCTGAGCGGCGGTCTCTGGCAATCATTTTAATTGCGCCCCGCCCTAGTCATTATCTTTTAGATTGTTTCCGGGGAATGTACCTTTTGGGAGGAAACTTTACGAATGGAATTGGGACGGTAATAACGTTTGTGGAGGGGAACGGATCGTATAAAACAGCATAGTACTAACATTAAGTTTATGAGTTAACTTTAACAAATCAACCATCAGTATATGTCCACTCAAAAATCTGAAATAACATACGGCAGAGAACCAAAGTCGTCCAGATAGGTTATCAGATTAGCAAATTGAGATGTCAGTGGCAGCCGCAGCCGACGCCGGAGCTGTGGCAGGCCCCCCCACAAGGTGGACCAACGGTCTGGTGAAGGTCACGGGAATCCATCAGATGCGGGTGGTGCAGGACCGATCTCTGTGGAGATCATTAGGGAAGGCCTATGTCCAGCAGAGTATGTGTATTGGCAAATGATGATGTCAGTGGGCTGATCATTTCAGCCGCTGAACGAACCGCTGGGGCATAACGAGCTCTAGAGTGGAGTCCGCGTCTCGATAAACGTAGTGTAGGGAGCCTTCGGGCCAGATGGATTAATTACCTACGCAGGATGGCTGGCTGGAGCTAGATGCGAGTAGCTATAGATCTATCGAAGTTGCTGCAACAGGCTGATAATTATGATGTCCACTTAAAAGAATTTTCTCACCCAATCACTGTCATCAGCAGACTGCACCTGTTACCTGCTCAAATCAGAACAATTCACCGAATCTTGTAGTCTGTAGTAAAATTTCAACCATACCCTGAGTTATGACGACCCATTTGAAACAGTGGTAGTGAACGTCGCCTCTGGTGCAATGGTTGCGGATTCGATCCCGGCACAGAACAAACATTTGTGTGCATGAACATGTCTGTTTGTTTTGGTCTGGGTGTTGTCTATGTATTATAAGTTTGTAATTAAAAAAGAAAAGTATTATATGTATATATTTGTAATCTCACTGTTGATTTTGATATCCGGAACATAGATGCTTGAGCTACTTATCTCGGAGTCAGGTCAATGTATGTGATGTCTTGAAATATTGATTATATTATTTATTAATTATGGTCTAAGCATACCCCAGGCTCTAGAGCGAAAACTAAGAATGCAATCGAGAAATACACGCTAAACCGAGGAGAAGTACATTTAAAAATTTCCCCTGCAATCCCGTTCTAGAGTTTTAATTAGTCCGAACTTGACCCAGTGTGCACTTGCGACAATTCCGCCCGACAATGGCGGCGAAAGAATTGTAATCGCCCAGATATTTAAATTCTTGTTGGGAGCCGCTGTTGTAAAGTGCGGCTTAAATTCTTACGGCCATTCTTGTTTAATGAACGGAGTCTCTTTTGTTTTTGAGGTTTAAATCAAGTGGTTTATTTGCTGTATTATTTTGTGGTGATAAAATGAATTTGATTTTAGGCTATTAGGCTGTATAGTAAAAGAAAAGTGAAATAAGTAAATACACAAGACAAAATTGCAAATGCCTAAGGGTGCGGGAGGCTCAATAGGTGGCGAAGGGCAGCTTAAAGGTTGGCATCGCACTTGTTACTCCGCATGCAGGTGTCGCTCACCATCAAATGATCGGTTTGCTCGTTTGCTACCGAGTTTCATGAGCGTGGGAGAGCCACACTTCGGCATGAATGGGCTGGCTCGATCGGAGTTGATACCATGGCATTACAGGAAACCAGCGTGAAGTAGCACTGTGCTGTGTATCGCTGCGTGAATCCTCATTCACGCAGCGATACACAGGAGTACCGGAGGCTCAATCCTGGGGGACGGGGGTTTGAGGGTTGGCAGTGCACTTGTGGCTCCACTGGTGTGGCGGGTGTCCGTGGGCGGTGGCAGTCGATTACCGATGATCCGTCTGCTCGGAAAATACCTATCACATTAAACGATCTGTTAATGAATCATCATGACAGATATTGAGACAAAACCGTCACACATGGTACCTATGGAGGTACGGGAGGAATTTTGCCACTGTTTTGACTAGGGGATGAGACCCCATCGAAGGGGTTTCATAAAAAATTATGAGGGGATTATTAAGTTAAGAAGTTGTTCAGTTGTTCCTTATTCGAAATGCGAAACAATGGAATCAGCTGCCTGCGGAGGTGTTCCCTAGAAGCTACAATTTGGGGGTTTTCAAAGCGCGAGTGAATAGGTATCTAGATAATCGTGCTACATCTTTGACCATATTATCACTTACCATCAGATGAAATATGGTCAAACGCTTACCTATTTACAATAAAAAAATACTATGTTTTATGAGGGATTGGGAAGACCGGGGCCGGTCTTCTGAAATTGCGCCGTCAATTGGATGCGGTAGTTGCTCACAATCAATCAAATTGCATTGCTGTTTTCTAAATTGACCAACTGTTGGAACAACAGAAATCCAATAACTATGTAGTTTTTAACTAACTTCAAAAAAAAGGAGGAGGTTCTCAATTCGACATGTATATTTTTTATTTAGCACAGTTAATTAACTAGCACATTTATTCATTTAAATACTGCTTCCGTGGCGCAGTGGTTAGTAAATCGCACTTTAAAGCGACGGCTGCGCAAGAGATCCCGGGTTCGATCCCCAGGTCGGCCCTAAAACTTGTACCTAAGTTTTCGGTAAGAAATTCTTGGGGGCAGCCCGGAGTCTGGAAGTTTTTTTGTAGCCCCGTGTCTCGGGAAGCACGTTAAGTAGTTGGTCCTGCGCGCAATCCATCTCTGGTCGTGTCACAGAAGTGTCCCATTGGAATATGAGGATAAGAGAATAGAGAGCGCACTTGTGTTTGCCAACACACTGGAGCATTATAATATATCATGCGTACGTGGTTGATCGTTGAGATTGGGCGCCGTAGCCGTAATCGGTTGGAGAATATTATTATTTTTTTTATTCATTTATTTAGTTTTTTATTGCCTGTATCTCCTTAGCGTCGCCTATCCAAACATTGTCCAGGTAATTACAACAGTTGTAGGAATCCGACAACGCCTCGGCTTCCTCAAACAGCGTAGCCAAGGAGCGCTTTGAGCTAACCAACCGCCGGATTCAAAGCGAGTGGTGCCTTTGTAATTCAATCTGTTTCGCATGAGTGTTCGTGTCACAAATTTTGTTGGTGCCACAGTACTAAACTATATTAAAAGTACAGAAACAGAGGAGGTCTCTGTGGCAGCTTCTCAAAACTGCTGCCATTATTAACAACTCGCGATGGAAATTTGCTGGACGAAAAAGTTATCAGTTTTAGGTTGTACCGAAAGTTGCACAAAGGTACAATGAGGAATATTATTTTTTAATTCTTGCAAGGGTGTTCAAAGATGTGAATCTTTGAACACCCTTGCAAAAATTAAAAAAAAAGGAAACCATGCAGCCAGAATTAAAAAAAAAAACAAGCCAGGTCACGTCATCGCACAATGCCCTTGTGACCACAGCTACTGTAACGGAGCCGAAACGTCAAGAAGTAAGTATAGAATATTGTACAGACAGCCACTCATTAGGTTGCTACAAACTGTGAAATTTACTTCTCTTCTTCTTCTTAAAGTGCCTTTCCGACTAGCGAAGACCGTTAACCTAGCGTATTCTTCTCGGTCTCTAGCGAGGCGAAACTGCTCGGCGGCGCTCGTGATCCTCGTCCACTCCCGGATGTTACGCAGCCATGATTTTTTCCTGCGAACCACACGCCTCTTACCAGCTGCCTTACCCATCATAATAAGTTGCAACAACTCGTATCTATCGTGTGTAAACACAGTAGGTTCCTCTGCTTGATGGTCGACAAGAGCTCGCGTTTCTGGTGCACTCGTCGGAGAACTTCAACATTTGTTACTTTTTGAGTCCAGCTAATGACAAGCATCCTTCGATAAGCCCACATTTTGAATGCCTCGATACGCTTTCTGATGTCTTCCTTGATCGATCAAGCTTCGCATCTGTATAGAAGGCCTGTTCTTCTATACAGATGCGAAGCTTGATCGTGCATAGCAACGGAGCATCCTGATGCGTAGGGAAATTTATTTAATTGGTACTAAACCATACATGTTTGTTATTAAGGTGAGATATTATTGAAGAAAGACGGATTTGATACACTGATGTATGGAAGTCCGTTCTAATTACCGTCGCGTAAATCTGGGTTAAAATAAATTATAGTTATAATTCAGTGCGAAAATCTAGCTTACTACTCTGGGTCATCAATCAGCCTATCGCCGTCCACTGCTAAACGTAGGCGTCCCCCAAAGAGTGTCAACCAACCCAGTCCTGAGCTGTCTGCATCCGGCTCACACCAGCCATCTTTCTCAAATCGGCAGTCCATCGCGCCGCATGGCGTCTAACACTGCGTTTCTCCACGTGGAGACCACTCCACTTCAGTATGTGTCTACTATATCTTTCATCAGTACTCAGCTTAGAGATCCAAAATGGGACTTGGCCACTGAAGTCAAAGTTCGCCATTTTGTACGGTCCTGTACCAATTCCGTTCAATCGGAAAATCTGAAGGATCAAATTTTTTTTTTTTACTTATTTAGTTAACTGTAAATATTTTATATTATTTCTCACTTTCTTTGAAATCCCAAGTTCTAACACGACGTCAAACGTGAGGAGTTTAGCCAGACTAAATGCTCAGGGCGAGTGGCCGCGTCGTAATCCATGGCTTAGACTAATCTACCTCGCAATCTGCTAGGGGCCGTATTAAATTTTACACTTTGCTGTGACTTGTGATGTTACACAATAAAGTTTCTTAGCTTATTTTTTTGTTTATGTGATAGGTGGCAGATGAGCAGACGGATCACCTGATGGGAAGCGATTTCCGCCGCCCATGGACAACCGCGACATCAGTGGAGTCACAAGTGCGCTGCTAACTTTTAAACCTCCCTTTCCACCGGATTACGGAAAGTTCCTATAGTGTATCGACTGGTGGGTTGTGCGTTATTTTTGGTATTTGGAGCTGAAAATTTTGACGCTAAACTGAATATAACTTAGACTAAAACCTGTATCACGGTAAGTGCGCTGAAAAGTTGTTAAATTTTTCGATGGTAAAAAAACGCTAATGCTTTCGTTAAGAGCAGTGTTGACAGAGATTGACCAAACGCTAAAAAAATGTTTTATTGAATGCCTGCGACTACGACTGACTTCGACTGTTGACAACTTATGTTATTTTTGAAATTTATTTTTTTAAAATACGTTCACAAACATATACATAGTACAGTCCATAATAAAAATAAATCAAAAACTACGAATTAGTTCCGAACAATCGCACTCCAAACGAAGGTGTTCGGAAACCAGTGCCGGTGAACAAAATGTTTTATTTACAAAGCGGTAGCGATCGGTGCGGGCACGCATGCAATTTGTTTACTTTGTGAAATTCCTGGGTTCGACCAACAGCCGCTAGGCGGGGGACGACGATACACACTGGGATTGAGGCCCGACTGGAGTAATACCACAGCCTTACAGAAAACTGGCGTGAAGCAGCACTGTGCTGTGTTTCGATGCGTGAGTAAAGGTACTGGAGGCAAAATCCGGGGAAAAGGGGGTTTTAAATATTGGCAGCGCACTTGTGACTCCACTCGTGTAGCGGTTGTCTATGGGCGGCGGCAATCGCTTCCCATCAGGTGATCCGTTTGCCATCTATCACATAAAAAAGAGTTAGTGTCAAAATAAAGAATCAAGGAACACAGCAGCAGCAAAGATGCAGCTGATCAACTTCAAAGAAGAGTATCTAGCATGCCTCCTGTGGGACCAGAACCAATCTTTTAATATAGTTCATTTAATCGATAATAAGAGTGTTTTATTTGTGCAGTAATTAGGTGGAAAGTATAACAATTATTTTGATAAACCTCACCGCCGAACTAATAAACTAAAAAATAAAATTTACTGAAAAATCTTTAGAACATAAAAAAGTTATAATCTACTTAAACTAAAAGAACAGTTAAAAATTTAAACTAGGAATGTCCTGTATCTTAGGCAGAAACGAAAAAAGACTTAAATTAATAAATAAATTTTAGCAACAAAACCAAACGTAACAACATTAAAATAACTAATCATTAAACTAAATCTCGAAATAACCTATCTAGCGTGAATGTGAATAATACAAATACTATGAGTAAACGTGATTATGAACATTGACCCAGTAATAATAACATCTAATCATTTCGTGACATAAATAGAGTTAGAATTGTTTATGTAGATAAGGCCGTGTGGTGCCCGGCAGAGTAGAATAGACCACCCTCACTCTTACCGAGGTGTCGTAAAAGGCGACTAAGGTAAAGCCGCTGGCATGATCATCAGCACCCAGAGAAGGAAAACCCTGCATTTATATCAAAACCCTCGCCAACCCTTCTGCCATGCGTGGTGAGTATGGCAATTACCCCTCATGTGATTGAGGGAGGCCCGTGCCCCAGCAGTGGGGACTTAAATGGGCTGACGATGATGATAACGACGATGATCTAGATAACACAACATAAACCAACTACATAATTAACGCAACAAAAAGTACCTAACAAGTGGCGCTATTTGGCGCTTTCATAATCTACTACTATGAATTGATTTTTTGCCATTTTTTTATGCTAGAGGCGACAAGCGAGCAAGCGCGTGACCTGATGGATGGTAATCAATGCCGCCCAAGAATATCCGTGAAATCAGAGAGATCGCCGTGTTAACATGTGTTGCCGGCGTTTTTAAAAAAGAGTACGCTCTTCTCTTGAAGGCCCCTAAGTCGTAGCCGGTCGGATATTACACGTAGATTTGTAAAATATCAATAAATAAGTGCATCATTGGTATTTGTGACGGTGCCTTTTTAGTAATACTAGCGAATACCCAACCATAAACTTAAAAACCTAGTAACCCTCGGTCTGCACTTCTAAGATAATTCCTCCCATTCCGGTAATGTTGAGGCTCTTATCTGCAATGTTACGGCGACACCGCTCAGTCTTAATCTTTATCCGCGCAGACCGCTAACCGCGAAATCTACCCTCGCTGCGACGCAACCTAACCATTACGAATAAATTATAACTACATAAAAGGGGATGTTTGGGATTTTGGTGTAATTGTTGACTTAGCGGATTATTAAATAAAAAATATAAGCGTAGGTCACCTGTACAGTAATAAGGAATCGATTGATACCTCATTAATCAAAATCGGCTGGGTAGTTTAGATAGAATCTTGGAACATACAAACATACCGGTACGACATTCCGATCTTCAAAAAACCGGCCAAGTGCGAGTCGGGCTCGCGCACAAAGGGTTCCGTAGCAGCAAAGTCCAAAATTACAGTTAAATCAACCTATCTCAAAAACTATAAGAGATACTTTGATCAAACCAAAAATCGTTGAAAGAGTTAATTAGCATGCATCACCTCTATTTTTTTTAGAATTTTATACCCCGTAGTTATAAAAATAGAGGGGGGGGGACATACTTTTTACGACTTTGAGAGCTGATATCTCAAAAACCGTTCACTTTAAGAAAAATGTTTTTTAGAAAACTTTATATCATTTTAAAAGACCTTTCCATTGATACCCCACACGGGTATGTACATCGAAAAAAAAAATTTCATCCCTCAGTTACATGTATGGGGGGCCCCACCCCCAATTCTTTTTTTTACTATTTAGTGTCATATTTTTGTAGCGGTTCATACAACACATATTCCCATCAAATTTCATCACTGTAGTACTTATAGTTTCCGAGTAAATCGGCTGTGACAGACGGACAGACGGACAGACGGACAGACGGACATGACGAAACTATAAGGGTTCCGTTTTTGCCATTTTGGCTACGGAACCCTAAAAACGAGCTTATACCTTCCTAAGAGGCTGGCAACGCATCTCCACTCCCTCTGGTGTGACTGATGTCCATGGGCGGCGGTGGTCTCTTACCATCAGGTGACTCGCTTGCTCGTTTGCCTCTTTTACTCATAAAAAACCATATTTACATACTTATACACTTACATACTTACGTACTTCCGTACCTACTTGCGTACTTGCGTACTTACATACTTACCCCCTTTCCCCCGGATTGGGCTTTGATTGATTGGATTGGGATTGGATTGGATTGGATTGGATTGGATTGGATTGGATTGGATGGATTGTATCTTGGCCCAATGTTGTATGTCATATTTGGCTAAATATGGCAATCCATTGTAGAAAACTTAACAGTTTTTTATACCTACCTATATTTTGCAAATAAAGAATTTATATTTGTATTTGCCCCATCTTGCATATGCAAAAGTAAAAGACAATAAATATCCAAAAAACCCTTCCCGAATGAATAACAATTTTCAAAGTCGAAACTAACGGATGCATAAAAACATTTATCAGTTTTTCTTAAGCACCTCAATAGAGGCACGCTCCGGCGCCTTCCTCACACACTGCGAGGGTAGGAAAGGATTTACGGGGTGAATATGAATAAGGGTGGAGGAAAAATTGCGGAGGTTCAAGGTTTAATTGAGATTTCAGGGACTGTATTTATTGCTTGGATACAAAGGGTTACTGTTTAACTTGTTTTCAGTATAGGCAGATGGAGGATGTTAAACTTCTTATTAATTACAACCATTAAACTAACTTAGTTAAATAATGAAAAAAGGGATGAAAACAAAAACTGAAATCTTTTCAATACAGACACAAAAACTCGACTACCAAAAACACGCTCTAATAAAAAAAAGTTAAAACTAAAACCCGACAACCAAAATAAAACTAAAAAGCTGCTCTCTCTGCTGCAAAATGATTATGCCACGGTCGTATGCCACATTGATTTTATTTTATTATTATAATGAATCTCTTTTGCTACAGTAGTGGCATACGAACACGGCAATACGGCATAATAATATCAGCAGAGACAATTTTCTTGTTTCGTACTTTTTAGAGCGTGTTTTTTGGTAGTCGGGTTTTAGTTTTTAAAACTTTATTTGCATTTAACATATTTTTAGTTATGTAAATAAAATTACATATTCAAAATTTGTTAAAAAAAGTTCTTTCATTTAATACCCCACACGGTACCGTCAAGTAATATTTTTTTTTAGTTTCTTACTATAAGTCCCCTAGAGGGCGCTGTAGTCAATGTAACGTGACGTCATGTCATAACCAGAAGACAATCAAGATGCTTCTAACGACTCCTCATTTTTTCAAATATGATAACTAGTTTAGAAGTTATGAGGGAACAGATGAACAACCATACATACTTACATACAGGTCAAAATCAGATCCCTCCTTTTTGCTTCGCCGCTGTCGGCTAAATACCCCATTGATGGCTGAAAAGCTCAAGTCTTTTACTATACTATCGTCCCCGTAATAGCTCAGATCCTGTAATCTGTCTGACACTTTTTCTGCAGGCGACTAAGCACTACTTATTAGGTACGCTTCTGTGGAAACGAGACTGAACGGCTAATGGAATCTTTTGAAGTAAGATGCTGTTTTACTTTTAAAAAGCCGTTAAATGTATTTAACTACATTCGTGTTAAGTTTTGGACTGTTTGCTATTGCGGGTGTCTATTGGCTATAAATTCAAAAAAATAATAATTTCGATTATTCCACTGTTACTGATTAGGGGACAGTTCGAACTATATTCACTTCTTCAGTGTCCTATCTGTCCCCATAATTCCGACAGGGGATAGATAAATCTTTTTATTTCCTATCTGTCCAGCATTAAATCAAAATTTATATACCTACTTACAAAAGGCGACTAAGGTAAAGCTGCTGGCATGATCATCAGCACACAGAGAAGGAAAACTCTGCATTTATATCAAAACCTTCGCCAACCCGTCTGCCAAGCGTGGTGAGTATGGCAATTACCCCTCATGTGATTAAGGGAGGCCCGTGCGCCAGCAGTGGGGACTTAAATGGGCTGACGATGATGATGATGATGATGATACCTACCTACAAATTCTTTAAAGTAATGCAGCCTTTTATTAAACAGTAGCGGTCGCCCGCAGCATTGCTTCAGTGAAATTCGGCTTGCCACAAATTTATTCACATTTCCATTGAGCATTACCAATGGAAATTGAAATAAAATAGGTACCTCTGGATATTTTAAAGTACCAGGGACGCAAAAATAAAGTGGAAGTAGGTGAAAGAATATGAATCGGTTCAGATCGAACTTTTTTTGTCCTATCCGTCAGCCCATGAGGCCAAAGGGGTTACGATAAAAAAAAATAACACGCATCGTTTCCTTATCCCAGTGCGTTAAGCAAACGCTTCATGATTGCGGTAACAAGCGACCAATCACGCCGCGCACAACCAGCCCCGGCTTCGCTGGTGACGATTGACGCTCAACCAATATGCGTCGACCGGAAGAATTCCGCTTGTTTTACAAATATTTGTTGTTGCACATAACTTGGCTTTTATTTTCCGTGCGCACAAGCGGGTTTTATTTTGTAGCTTGAATAAATATGACAAACGAGCTCAAAGGTACAAAGTGAAAACAACAGAAACAACAAAATTAAAGAAGTATCATCTGCAAATACTACTATGTCACACAAGTTTTTAGTAAAGTAAGGTAGGTCATTTACATATATAATAAACAGTAAGGGCCCCAATATCGAGCCCTGGGGCACTCCCATCTGTAAAAGGGCGCCAGAAGAGTTAGTTCCATTAACATTGACTTTTTGAATTCTATCACTTAGGTATGACCGTACTAAGCTCAGAGAGCTATCTGTGAGGCCGTAATAAAAAACAGTTTGACAAAATAGTTTGATCACGTGGAAGCACCGAACATTTTGTTCCTCTTAAACCTCTCAATCAGTATCTTAATTGATCCTCTTAACCCTGCTTGCTCACACACCGCGAACAATTCCCTTGACCCTTTTTAACCCTCGGCCGCTAAACAAATTCGGATCAAGCCTCGTTATGCGATAGTCGGCAAATAGTTGGCGGATAGTTGGATCCCTTTGTGTGGAGTTATTAATTTGTAGGCCCGTCTCTGTGCTTCCTTGTTGACTTTGTGAGGTTTTGTTGTGTGGTAGGCGGCTTTGTTTTAAGGTGTCTGGTTTGCGCTTTAAAAATTATTACTCGGTAATTACAATGAAAGAAGCGACTGCCGTTAAACCTTCGTAATCCTTGACAGGGGTCCGAGACTAACTCCATGTTTAGTAAAACAGTTGTAGTTTCCTGTTTGAGAAACTGTCGAAAGCATGCAGGTGTTTCCCTAAGCCCGAGTTTATGTTACAAATAAGCACATAGATCAAACTATCTACGGTCTCCTTTTTGGAAGGTATCCGTTCTAATCTACCGAATTACCATAGTTGACGTTAGACAAAAGTGATTCATCAATTCTTTAATAGTTTTAGATTGCCTCGGTGGCGTAATGGTTAGTGGGTTGCACTTTAAAGCGACGGTTGCGCTTGGGGTCCCAGATTTGATCCCCAGGTCGAGCTAAAATTTGTACATGAGTTTTTCTGTTAAGAAATTCTCAGTGTAAGCTCGGAGTCTGAAAGTTGGCGGCCTTGCACCCCCGTGCCTCGGAAAGCACGTTAGCCGTTGGTCCCCTAAACCCTCTTCGATCGTGTCACACTAGTGTCCCATCGAAGAGGGAGGGGGACCCAACATTTGTGCATGGTTATTTAATAAATAGTATAAGTGTTTGCCGAAAGATAGTAACCCCAAAATTGTTTAAAATAGATCCGGTTAAGTAGCCAAAAATTGAAGTCGATTGGCGTCGCTAGTGTGCCCTAACCGTCACCTTAATTAACTAATTAATGTTACTAACAGACTTGCTTTGACTTAATTACCAGGGTTGCTTATAAAGCCTCATACACGGCGATATATCAGTTATGACGAGGGTTACCCACAATTGGTAGTGCAAATTGTTAGATAGGCTAATCCACTCTAGCCGGGATATTAACTGGGAGATTGATTTTGCAAGTTATCTCTAATTGAGGAGCTCCTCAGCCCCCTTTTTGTTGGTATATTGGGTTAATTAGATGGACAGGCCGCTGTTTTTACCCGACTACGGCAAAGCAAAAGGAGGGTAATGATTTTGACAGGCTATGTATGTATGTATGTATGTTCATCTGTTTCCACGTAACTTCTAAACTAGTTATCATATTTGGATAAAAGAGGTGTCGTTAGAAGCGTCTTGGTAGTCTACTGGTTATAGGTAACATGTCGTCACATTAAATTGATTACAGCGCCCTCTAGGGGACTTCGAGTAAAGAACTAAAAAAAAATTGCTTGACGGTACCGTGTGGGGCATCAAATGAAAGAGCTTTTTAGCACATTTTAAATATGTAATTATATTTACGTAACTTAAAATATCATCATTATCATCATCAGCCCATTTAAGTCCCCATTGCTGGGGCACGGGCCTCCCTCAATCACATAAGGGGTAATTGCCATACTCACCACGCTTGGCAGACGGGTTGGCGAGGGTTTTGATATAAATGCAAATTTTTTCTTCTCTGGGTGCTGATGATTATGCCAGCAGCTTTACCTTAGTCGCCTTTTACGACACCTCGGTAAGAGTGAGGGTGGCCTATTCTACTCTGCCGGGGACCACATGGCACTAAAAATATGTTAAATAAAAATAAAGTTTAAAAACTAAAACCCGACTACCAAAAATACGATCTAAAAAGTACAAAACAAAAAAATTGTCTTTGCTGAAATGATTTTGCCGTATCGCCGTGGTCGTATGCATTCGACTGAAGCAAAACAGATTCATTATAATAATAAAATAAAATTAATGTGGCATACGACCACGGCGATACGGCATAATCATTTCAGCAGAGACAATTTTCTTGTCTTGTACTTTTTAGATCGTCTTTTTTGGTAGTCGGGTTTTAGTTTTTAGATAAAGATTAAATATTATACCCTGGGAGAGACACGCTTCGGCATGAATGGACTGACTTGACCGGAGTGATAGCACGGCCTCACTGAAAACCAGAGTGAAGACTGTGTTGTGTTTCGCTGCGTGAGTGAGGGTACCGGAGGCCCAATCCGGGGGAAAGGGGGGTTTGAAGGTTGGCAGCGCACTTGTGACTCCACTGGTGTCAAGGGTGTTTTGGTTCTACGTTGATAGATCAGTCAGTTAGCCAACTTTTGCTTTTTATATTCGTATTATAGATTTAGATTTTTTAAGCAACAAATACGACACCCAACTTTGCAAACACCTGGCTGAAACTAAATAAAAATAGTAAACAGGAAAACGCAAATAAATAAACGTAAATAAATAAAACAGCATAAAATAGTAAAAAAATGTTTTTTTTTAGCCTGCGTCGTCCCACTGTTGGTTAAAGGCCTCCTCTAAAAGCAGCCATTGGGCTCTTCTTGTGGGGATGGTTTGCAAATTGCCCGAAAAATGCTCAAAATCATCACGCCATCTCTTTTTAGGCCTGCCTCTCAATCGTCGTCCTGCTGAATGTACTTGACATAAAAAACAACATAAAATCTACACGTTGACCGGGCAATAACACCACCATAATTGAGGTAGTTTAGGACTTGTATTCACTATATGAAGCTTATTTATTTATTTATATATAAAAGGAACACCAACAGCAATACTCATAAAACAATCACAAATGACAGCAAGTAACTTAAAAAGGAAATATTCAAATATGTTTGCCAATTATAGGTATACACAGCGTTTATTTATTTATTTATTTAAACTTTTATTGCACAAATTTTGATACAATAAGGTGAACTTAATGCCAAGAAGCATTCTCTACCAGTCAACCTTTGGGTCATGCAGAAAGTGCAGTGGTGCGGCGAAAGGAAAATTTGTAGTTACTAGTAAGGAGAAAAAAAAAATACTAATATTAAATAACTACATTATATACTATATACATACCTACATATATAAATATATTTAAATAAATATATTATTAATAAGTACATTTTAAATAAATACAATATATGCTGCTAACTAAAAACAAAAAAAAAGTAAAATACATAGAAAAAAAAAATACTACATATAAAATGTTATTTATATACATATAAACAATTAAGTCATGCGGAAAGATTAGATGTCAAAAAATGCTCACGAACCCTTTTCTTAAATGAATGCCTATTCAGTGAGGTTTTGATATTAATAGGCAGTAAATTCCAAAGCCGTATTGCCTGCACGGTGAAAGAGTTGGTAACGAACGAGGTGTGGTGTCGCGGGATGTAAAGACGCAGGTTGTTTGCAGAATGGAGAGAACGATCATGAGACTGGCACTGGAATTGGAAGTGATCCTTGAGATAAGAGCGTTCTTAATATTGTAGCTAATTTATAACTAATTTTAAACTTAAAATCTAAACAAAGTTCGAGATATTATGATAATATGAGCAAATCTTTTTACACGTGCTGAAGTACTCCCCCTTCCACTCGCACTACACTACAGCATAGCATAGGTAGAATGCTCAAATATCGACCGACGTGCGAATTTTAAGCATGCTCAAAATTATCATGGTTATTATAAGCACGTCTATTCACACATGCTACTAAGTAGCACTTGCTCAAAGTAGCATGCGTTTCAAGAATTAAATTAAGCAACAGTGTAACGGTACTAATGTCTCTACACCGCGTGATGCTGGTTACAACATCTGCTATAGATGCAAAAGGAATATGATGATGATGAACCTCAAAAAGAGTAACTGATGAATTTCTTATTGGTATCTGTTCAGTAGGATACAATAAAGCAGTGGAAATATTTACAATAAATTTGCATTGTCCTATATGAAACTAATTTGGTATGAGATAAAGATAAAAATTCTTTATTCAATTCAGGCCCATAGAGAACACTTATGAATATCAAAATGAGTTCACATATTATCATCTATCGCTCGTTCGGAATCTCGATTTCTACTGAAAAGACACCAGCAAGAAACTCAGTAGTTGCTCTGTTCAAATATTGATGATGTTACAGAGTTTCACTTGAAGAGAAATACAACTTTCAAAGTTAACAGACTACTATGAATAACAACTCAAACTGGATCCTCTTTCGAAGGGTTACGAAGGTCAGACGGCAGTGACATCATTGTAACTACTAGACTAGACGAGTCACGGTCCAAGCGTACCCCGAGTTCCAAAGCGACAGCTTTTGACGAAATTGGGAATTACAAGCTAAGAAAAAGGGGACCAAGTTTACCTTAAGTCTAAAATTTCAACTCGATACAATCACGTGTTCCTGAGATAAAGGGAAATACAGATAGAGAGACAGACAACAGACTGATAGAAAGATAGATATTCTTTGCACAAAAACAAAATACAAGTATGATAATAATAATACAATCTCAACGATCAGCCACGTACGCAGGATGTATTATAGTGCACAAGTGTATGCGCAAACACAAGTGCACTCTCCATTCCCATACCCTCATATTCCGATGGGACACTACTATGACACGACCGGAGAAGGATTGGGCGCAGGACTAACAGCTTAACTTGCTATCGTACGTGGTGTACAAGACCGCCACCTTCCAGACTCCGGGGCTGCCTAAAAATTTCTAACCGAAAAATTAGGTAAAATGTTTGGTCCGACCCGGATAGAACCCGGGACCTCTCGCGCAGTCGTTGCTTTTAAAGTGCGACCCACTAACTAACTGCGCCACCGAGGCAGTCACAAGTATGATACAACATCAACAGACAGTACAATAATCTTATTAGGGTTCTGTTTTTCCTTTCGAGCTTCGGATCCCTAAAAATTGACAATGAAATTATGGATTTTGTATTGACATGTGCATATCCATCACTATTAGAGTATTTTTTAACCCTTGCACATTTTTTATCTCACTACTAAGGATAAATCTTTTATTGGGGCCTTCCATCACCGGTATCTCAACCTTCCACCCGTTGCTCTGACATGACACCAGTCGTATCTACACTCCTGGGCTTTAGCATTTAAATATTGAGAAACTATTAAGAGCATGAATAAAATATCACCCCATTGAATCACAAAGGCTCATAAAATAAGAGGTATCAGCGCGAAAATCTGCCTCCTTTGAGCACCGACCCCTTGGACGCGGATCAAAAATAGTGACGTAGTTGTGTACATACCCTCTTATTCCAAAACGTGGTTTAAAATAAGTAGTTGGATTAATACTGGCAATAACTGAAGAACTAGAGTAAATATTATTACAAAATAAAGTTTAACGTTATTTAGTATATCAACTATAATGCTTAAGTTAAACCACCCGGACCCCTAGTTTAAAATGAGTACTAAAATAATAACTTCAAAATATCGATTCAGTAACCATGACAACTTATCCCTGGGACAGTTCAATAGAAAGTAGTTAATTTATTTTTTGGATTTAATCCAAAAAATATATGCAATTCCTATGCATATTACTTGGTAACCTTATTTTGGTCAATATTTTAATTTATTATTGCTTAAAAACAATTCTAAAATATTTTTACTTCGGACAACAAAATAAGGTTATGTAAAATGAAATATCACTGAACGAATGATTGAATAATTCGATCAATTTTGACAGTATCCTGCGGTACTAAGTCGAGGATTTGTAATAAACATTTAAGAACTAACATGATTCCGTAATAATCATGAACTTGCTAGTTTAGGACTAAAACCGGTATCAGAGCAGTTTTTTGTAATAAGAGGGATAGAGTAACTTATATATATATATATATATATATATATATATATATATATATATATATATATATATATATATATATATATATATATATATATATATATATAAAAGATAAGATAAGATAAAAAATTCTTTATTCAATTTAGGTCCACACAGAACACTTATGAATGTCAAAATAGTACATATTATCTACCGCTGGTTCGGAATGTCGATTTCTACTGAGAAGACACCAGCAAGAAACTCAGTAGTTACTCTTTTCAAATATTGATGATGTTACAGAGTTTCAATTGAGAAGAGAGAAAAAAATACAATTATGAAAGTTAATAGACTACTATGAATAACAACTCAAAAGATTAATGAATTAACATGACCAAGAATCCTTGTTTCGTTTGTTGGCTTAAGTATTAAGATATTTAATAAGCTACCACAAAATGTCATTAACCTATCACTGGATAAGTTTAAGTCCCATATTAAAACCTGCCTAATGAAGAAAGGTTACTATAGTGTACAAGACTATTTAAATGATAAGGATTACAATATACTATATATATATATATATATATATATATATATACTATATACTATATATATATATATATATATATATAGTATATAGTATATATATATATATATATATATATATATATATATAAAAGATAAGATAAGATAAAAAATTCTTTATTCAATTTAGGTCCACACAGAACACTTATGAATGTCAAAATAGTACATATTATCTACCGCTGGTTCGGAATGTCGATTTCTACTGAGAAGACACCAGCAAGAAACTCAGTAGTTACTCTTTTCAAATATTGATGATGTTACAGAGTTTCAATTGAGAAGAGAGAAAAAAATACAATTATGAAAGTTAATAGACTACTATGAATAACAACTCAAAAGATTAATGAATTAACATGACCAAGAATCCTTATCATTTAAATAGTCTTGTACACTATAGTAACCTTTCTTCATTAGGCAGGTTTTAATATGGGACTTAAACTTATCCAGTGATAGGTTAATGACATTTTGTGGTAGCTTATTAAATATCTTAATACTTAAGCCAACAAACGAATTACCGATTTTATGAAGTCTGAGGACCGGGACGGCAAGCCTATGTTTATTTCTGGTGTTAAGACTATGACTATCGGACTTTTTTGGAAAAGTGTGCAAGTTCTTACGTACATACATAATGCAGTCGAGGATAAATTGGGAAGCCACGGTTAAAATATTTATTTCTTTAAATATTTCCCTAAGTGAGTCACGTGATCTAAGGCTGTATATAGCGCGGATGGCCCTTTTCTGTAATACAAAAATAGTTTGTATGTCAGCAGCAGACCCCCACAACAGTAGACCATATGACATCACACTGTGGAAATAGCTGAAATAGACCAGTCTTGCCGTTTCGATATCAGTCAGACGCCTAATTTTTCTTACTGCATATGCAGCGGAACTTAGTCTTCCTGCCAAGGCAGCAATATGGGGACTCCACTGCAATTTCGCATCTATAGTTATACCGAGAAAAACGGTGGAATTAATGATTTGAATAGATTCATTGTTCATCTTAATACTTGTATCGACCTGCCTTACATTTGGCATGGTGAATTTTACACATTTAGTTTTCTTTGAGTTAAGAAGTAAATTGTTGGTCGTAAACCAGTGCAATACCTGTGAGAGAGTATCATTTACGTCGTCAATTGATTTTTTATATCTATCAACCTTAAAAATCAAGGAAGTGTCGTCAGCAAATAACACTATCTCACATAGATTTTTCGTAAAGTATGGAAGGTCATTTACGTATATTAAGAACAACAAAGGCCCCAATATTGAGCCTTGGGGCACTCCCATTAATAGAGGAGCGCCAGAAGAGTCGATTCCATTAACATTAACCCTTTGAATCCTATCAGACAAATAAGATTTAATCATATCAAGTGCGTTATTCAATACACCGTAATGCCGTAACTTCATCAATAGTGTTTCATGATTAACGCAATCAAATGCTTTCGACAAATCACAGAAAACACCTATTGCATCCTGCTTTTTCTCCCACGCATCAAAAACATGTTTGATAAGAGCCACTCCTGCATCAGTAGTGGATTTTCCTTTAGTAAATCCAAACTGTTTTTCATGCAGTAATTTATTAATATTAAAATGAGATAAAAGTTGAGTAAATATAATTTTTTCGAATATTTTACTGAGTGCTGGCAATATGGATATTGGCCTAAAGTTAGACGGGTCACTCCTTTCTCCAGATTTGAATAAAGGTATGATTTTACTAATTTTCATCTTATTTGGAAATTGACCCTCGTCAACACATTCGTTAAATATTATAGCTAAGTGGGGTGCGATAGAGTGTATTATATTTTTTATTATATCTATCGAAATTCCCCATGCATCCTCAGTCTTTTTAATATTTAAATCTTTTAATGTTTTAAGAATAATCTCTGAGTTTACATGACTAAATCTAAAAGATGTGGTGCACTCATCTACATGCGACTTGATGAGAGAAGCAGCGAGATGCGGGCTCGAATTTAATGTTTTAGTGGTAGTGACTGGAATGTTTGAAAAGAATGACTCAAATGTGTTTGCCACTTCAGAGTCTGTATCAATAGATTTACCATCAATTTTAAGAGAGAGCTTGCTGTGTTGTGTTTTGTTTTTGCAAGTCTCTTTATTTATAATTTTCCATGTAGCTTTACTTTTATTACTAGCTTTCATTATCTTATTTTTAAAGTAATTTGATTTGGCCACTGCGCATACTTTTTTAAATAGCTTTGAATATTTCTTAACATATTCTAATGTCGTTGGGTCATTAGAGTTGGCCTTAATATCATACAATTCAAATAACCTCTTTCTACTTTTATAAATACCTGTAGTGGCCCAGTCACTGAATTTGGTTTTAGAGGTATTTGTTTTAATGGTTCTTTTGGTAAAGATACCATTAAATTCTTTTTCAACGACATTAAATAATTTATCATAATGTTGGTTTACATTTCCTTCATTATAGGACAATGTAGACAACTTTTGTGAGATAGTTTCTTTAAATTTATTTATACGGTTTTCAGTGATTGGTCTACATACAAAACCATATGAAGAAGGGGCATGACGGTGCTCAAACACAGTCATTTGACCACTATGGTCAGAATTGATAAAATTTATTATGGACTTGTCCATAACTTCACAGTTACAAAATATGTTATCTAAACAAGTAGCTGAGGTGGGTGTGACTCGCGTGGGTTCGTTGAAAAGATGATGTAAATTAAATGATTTAAAGAGATTCAGAAACCTAACAGAGTTCTGTGAGTTATCTAAAATGTTGATATTAAAGTCTCCACAAACAACTACTTTTTTATTAGATGAACATATTTTGCTCAAAACTTCTTCCATAATGGATTCAAACATTGTAAAATTCCCATTTGGGGGCCTATACACACAGACAATGACATGCCGCTCCAGCTCTGCACACGCTAACTCAATAATTCGCTCAACTGAGAGTGAGACAATATCTTTACGTTCTTTAAATTTAATTGTATTATTCAATAAAATAATTGACCCGCCTCTGATTGCCAACTTTCTCGTGAACGAACTACTGACGCTATAGTTATCTACATTGATAATTAATTCATGTTGTCTTAACCAGTGTTCTGTAATACATAAAATATGGATATTCATTTCATTTAAGAATAACTCTAATTCTAGTTCTTTGCCAGACAAACCCTGGATATTCTGATGTATAAGGTTCAGATGACTAGGGTTTCCTTTTGTTATTGATTTGCTAGAGGACTCCTCTATTGTCTCATATTGTAATTTAAATTACTTGGAATCACTTCCAAACTCTGAGTAACCAGGTTTTTAATATTAAACGCTAACAGAGTAGCTAATTCATTTTTAATTTTATTTGGCAAATAAAAAGTTTTGCCAGTCAGAATAAACTTATTATCAATAAATTTATTTGTGTCAAAAAACACAAACTTGTCACTATGACTATATGTCAAGTTATATAATAATGTATTCAACAAATGAATACTGTTATTTTGGCTAGGAGTGTAGTACCTAGAAAAGGGAAACGCACACAAGATAATTTTTTTCACATCAAGCCCTGAAAGGGTTGTGAACCCCTGAATAATATTTCTTTTATTGATATTTGAGGCATTTCCAATCATTAATATGATTATTGTCTCCTTACTTATGTTACAGCTTTTGGCCCTGTCTATTATTTGCTCTAGGGAAGCATCAGGCATACAATAATTGGTCACATTACACACACAGTTTTTATTTAAAAGAGGTCCATAACCAACTCCAATTTTATCTGATAATATTATTACATCATTGGTTAATAATGTTGTTGATGGCAATGGCAATGGCAATATAAAGTTAGATCTATCTTCTTCAGGTTCTTCTTGAAGCTGCGGCTCGTTCCCTACCTGGTGCTGGTCAGAGTGGCCCACCACCAAGTGACAGCTGCACTGATCTATATATTTGTTTGTAGCGAGGATGTGTTCGCTTATTTGAGCCTGGGCAGAGTTGTAATTGCCGGTCATATGTTCCAAAGACCGGTGTAGCCGCGAGATTTCCGCCTGTAGCTCCTGTGTTTCGGTTTCATACCTATACCTACTCTCATCTAACTTTTTACTATATACTTCTAGGCTATCAACTAAATCTACACGCTGTTTTCGTAATTGTAGATTCTTTTGCTGGCATTTTTTTCTTCTAATTAATTTTTCTGTCTTCTTTATGTAATTGTTTATTTTAACATATTTTTTTAATTTAGTTTTACTATTTATTTCTACCCTATCATTTCTCTAAACTTAGGCTGTGAGTCTGGGTGACCCCCTGTCCAGCCGGAGACCCGATCAACTCCTCGTATAGGCTGTGGGTGTGTAAAGCCTCCTGACACATTTTGTCCTCCTCATATTGTTGGATGAGTTTGTTGGAGTCCCGTAGTTCCACCTCGAGTTCCTGGATGCGCTGCAGAGCCTTTTCATAGGTTTCACTACATTGGTCAAAGTGGCTGACCGTGTCGACTAGTTGTTGCCGCTGAACAAGTACCTCAGTGAGCTGAGCATGTAGGTTGGCGAGTTCACACTTTAATTGGGTGTTATTATTTATTATTTTTATGGACTCCTCTTCATTGTCGTCCCGCTCCTTAATAAGTTGGCTGTTGTCCTCCCTCAATTCTTTTATTTCTTCAAGGGCCCTTTTCAGTTTTAATTCTAGTTCTTGGGCAGTGGCCTTGCGGGTCATCTTCATGGGGTATACTCCTCTACCCGACATACCTGGAAATATTTATAGGTAAGTGTACAATAAAATGTTTGAACCGGTCTTAATAAGTCTATTTTTCTGTCACAATATAGGTAACAGGGAACACAGTTTTAAACAGGAAACTGTGGGTATGTTATAATATAATAAGTAAGGATAGTGAATTTTATTTTCTACTGATACTAAAGAAAAGAAACAAAGAAAGTAGGTCACCTATGTATATTGAAAGATGGAGTAAATGATATAATGGCACAATGATATTAACTTCACTATCAGATCAAATTATCCCATATCACATACCAATGCAATAGACAAAAGATGGTAAGTGTTTCTGTTAGTGTCAGTGGCCAGATGTTATCATCGTCCACTATGCTTAGAGACAAGCAAAGGGAGACACAATATCAGGCTTATGTTGTGGAATTTGACGAATCTAATAATTAGATATGTCTTATTCCGTTAGTGTCTTGTGAGGTCTTGGTTTTATGTTGAATTGCAATGCAAGATATGATACGATATGGGGCAAGGTGACCGCACATAGATATAAATATAGTTTAATGTAGTGTCAACAACAAAGTAACCTCCAAATCAATGTTTCAATTATGCTTTTTGATTTAAATAAATGGTGTTATGATTTAAATAACGTTGAATTATTTAGATACAAAATCAAAGAAACAATACTCCCCAGGTTTATCCGTTTGTGGTTCAAATTTGTAGATCGTAACGGCACTTGACAGCCGGTCGGCGATCACGAATGTAAACAATCCTGGATACACGGTTTGTGGCACTTTGCCCACATTTGTTTGCCACTTTTGTAGGTATTGCACATCGAATAACTTTAGTTTTGAACAAATTTACATTGTATTTCAAAATTAAAATTACGAGCTGGCGATTTTGACGTCTATCACTTAGGGTTGCCAACCAAAAAAAAAAATATATATTATATATATTATAAATATATATTATATATATATATATATATCTATATATATATATATATATACAGAACCAATAAGAAATTAATATAAATTAATTAATTTAAACCGGTATTAGGTACATAAATAAAAAATAAACAAAAACAATGCTCCCACAAATAAAATAAATAGAAATAACGACAGTGGCGCCATCAATCACTTTCCTTGTTCGCGTTTTTATTCACACACCCTCCAGTGACGGTGGCGCCATCTGTGTCACTGAAATCTTATCCTTCAAAAAAAATATGTGAAAGTAAAAAAAAAAATACACCATTCATGATGACGACATCTGTCTTGGTTGGTGAAAACATTTTTATACCTGCATGATAGTAATTATGATTATGTAGGCATAGAATATCATTTCTTTTGCGTCGACAGGACAGGGGAATGACGCCAAATTTGGACAACCTCTGATTAAAGTTTGACAGAGACCGACGACCCAGATTATGCTTAAAGCATAAGTACAGAAGCCACCTCCTCTGGATACGCTCCAAGTTGTTAATGTGAACATTGTAGTTAGGTGACCAAACAGGGCTACAATATTCGAGGACACTTCTTACAAGGCTGTTAAACAGACACACTTTTAAGAACAGAGTGTTTTCCTTACTAAAAGACCGGCACCCATCAGCGATCTCTCTGATTTCGCAGATTTTCATAGGCGGCGATGTATACTTACCTAAAAATAAGGATTTTTTATAATATTGTTGGCACACGAGCAGACCAATCAACTTAGCAGCGCTAATGGAGTCAATTTTATTATATTTTTAGAGTTTTTGTTTGATTGTATTAGTATTATTTATTGATTTTAAATTATTCATTATAATTGTAATTAATTATCATATGAAATAATGCTATGTAATGCCATGGGTATACACCTCAAATAAATGATTATTTATTTTAACTTATTTATTTAATCTCATTTGGGGCCCGAATTGGACTTCCGACGCCCTCGCTCACTCGTCGAACCGGTCTATTCATACCGAATGGTGGCTCTCCCACCTAATGACTTTGGAAGTAGAACTCGCTTACTCTAGTTTTGTACATCCCTACCGACCCCTTGCACGTGGATCCAGAATGCCGGCGATTTATCCGAGCGCACGCGGCGGTACATTCTGGGAGGGGAGAAGTTTTCAACTAATCAAACTGTCTTAAGGACCGCCTTCGACACATCGACTGGCCAAATTAGTCTTGTTCGTGACTGTCCATATTTGGAGTGCTTACCCTACACTTGAGACATAGAGCAGTAATTATCTTTTGTTACATTTGCAACACTGTGGATTTCTTGCAGAAATGCGCTAGAAGATACACCGAAATGAGCATGTATCAAGCACAATCCGATAGTATTATTTTCGATTTTTACGGGAGATTTTCGTGCCGCTCTCTGGTTACGTCATTATGTCGGTGAACATATTTAAAAAATAAACATACCCATAGTCAAACATAGAACCAGGAGGTTCTTTTTTGAAGTCGGCTAATTACGGATAGTGAAGTGTATCTGGCATTTTTAATGGTTTATTAAAAATTCGAAAAGTCTTAGTAGCAAACGTTAATACATTGTAAAAAATCTCAAATTAAATGTAATATAATAATAAAAATATATTTTACAACATCCCATACATTGATCTGACTCCAATATAGGTAACTCAAGCCTGTATTAACCAATAGCGGAATTACAAATATATACATTTAATAATTTTCTTTTATAAATACATGCTTAAAGTACATAGAAAACACCCAGACCAATACAAACAGACAATGCTCATGCACCTCAATGTTTATAGTACGCGGGGATCGAACCCGCAACCTCTACTCCAGAAGCAGCGTTTACTACAAATGTACCCTTACCATGAGGTTGAAAAACTGTTCTCGCTATCGAAAACTATCGCTTTGTCCCTTTCATTGTGGTGCATGTGAATGAGACATATTTTGGATAGCGAGGATAGTATTTCAAACTCATGGTAAGATCTCTGATCCAAACCGGGTCGTCGAGTCGAATAAACATAAGGGCCAAGAGCGTAATTTGCGAGAAATTATATTTTCAAATAAACTTAGGCTGAGTGAGTGATCCTTTGGAAATGTAATGTGACCTCTCACATTACATTTTCTAATACCCTCGCATTAGAGTACCCCGTGTAACGGTTTGGGATTGAGATAGCGAATCTTCTCTTAAGGTGACGGGTAGGGCACACTAGCGACGCGAATCGACGCGAATCGATTTTAATTTTTAGCTACTAAACCGGATCTATTTTAAATAATTTCGGGTTTACAACCTCTCGGCACCTAACGCTCTGTTGGTCTAGTGGTTTAAATACCGGGCCGTGATCTCAGGGTCCTGGGTTCGATTCCCGGGTCGAGCAAAAAGTATGTTTCGAATTTTTCGGACTTAGCTCGGGTTTGTGATCACCAACCCGCATTTGGAAATCAGGCCTAATCCCATCAAAGTAGCGATAGCTTGATTTCTATGATGGAGGCCTTTGCCCTGCAGTGGGAAAGTTTATAGGCTGATAAAAAAAAACGTCTCGGCAAACACTTATACACTTATACTATTTATTAAATAACAATGCATTGATTCACGCTAAAATGTGGCCGCTTTTCGCGTAAATTAGTAACTAAGTAAGCAAGTAAAAACTTTATCGTAAAATTGTGGTGTTACAAAGAAAAATACAGATCTTACAAATAGCATAGTTCGCACAATTACCTGTTTAGGCATAGGTGCAATAGTCATACATAATTTACGAAATTGATTTTAATAAAGTCCATTGGACATAGATTTCAATAGTAATTGATTGTAACCCCGAAATTGTTTAAAATAGATCCGGTTTGGTAGTTAAAACATAAAATCGATCGGCGTCGCTTGTGTGTCCTACCCGTCACCTTAAGGATTTCACGATAGCTACATAGCAATGTTTAGCCACAGGACTAGGCTTAAGTGAGATTTTTGTGGGCGAAAGTTTGCGTCGGGTCGATAGCATCGGAACTATGGGAAGTTTTGATGGAGTATTCGATAAGAGCTTTAGGAGCAGTTTTCGAGTTAAGTGTCGTAAGGAGTTATATTCCGAAGCCTCTTTTAATATGTCTTTGGAACTATTGGAACTATACTTTTGTTTTCTGAGTACAGTTTACAAACCGAATTTCTCATTTTTAACCCCTAACGCAAAAACGACGGCGTGTTATAAGTTTGACGTGTCTTTGTGTGTGTGTATGTGTCTGTGTGTCTGTCTATGGCATCGTAGCTCCCGAACAAATGAACCGATTTTGTTTTTGTTTTTTTTGTTTGAAAGATGAATAAAGAGGGAGTGTTCTTAGCTATGTTGGATAAAAATCGATCTAAGATGGCTGCCGTCACAAAGATTTGGATTTTATGTTTTAACACAACTCCCACAATTTGGGTATCATATAAAAGGGCTTGAGTAGCAGAATATATTAATTGTGAAAAATTTCAAATCCAAGATGGCCGCCGTCAGAAAATGACAAACAACCTATTTGTTGTTCCAACTGCCTCAATATAGGTATCAAATGAAAGAGCTTTAGGTGTGTCGGGGGTTTTTCAAATTTTCAATTTTAATGTTATATTGTTATTTACAAAAAAATGCTTATTGCTCAGTTAACATATCAGCATGTTATTCCCGGTGGGGTCCAAAACTACCGCTTTGGAGCTCGGGATACACTTGGACCATGATCCAGGATTGGTGAGTTTAGTATCCCAATGAAGCGACTGCCGTCTGACTTTCACAAACTTTAAACAAGAGTACCGGACCGTTAAATGTGGGAGAGCCACGCTTATGCATGAATGGACCGGCTCGACCGGAGTGATACCACTGCCTCACAGAAGACTGGCGTGAACCAGCGCCTGCGCTGTGTTTCGCCGTGTGAGTGGCCCGGTGCCGGAGGCCCAATGGGGGGAAGGGGAAAAGGTTGGCAGCGCACTTATGACTCCACTGGTGTTGCGGGTGTCCATGGGCGGCGGAATTGCTTACCATCAGGTGATCCGTCTGCTCGTCTGCCA
This sequence comes from Marasmia exigua, assembly GCA_019059595.1. Classification (NCBI taxonomy): domain Eukaryota; kingdom Metazoa; phylum Arthropoda; class Insecta; order Lepidoptera; family Crambidae; genus Marasmia; species Marasmia exigua. The sequence continues at coordinate 16,596,463 of CM032479.1, forward strand.
CCTCTCATAAAAAAAAAACCAGACCAACTGAATCGTGGTGTCAGAAACTATACGAAACGTGTAGGTTTCTTCATTTACCTCATCACCGAGCTAATAAGATAGAAATGAACAAAGATTTGAAAAATATAAAGATGCATGCCCCCTGCGACAAGATGGGATGATGACATTCGAAGGCTGGCTGGTGTGGGCTGGATGAGAGTGCCCGAAAATCGGGAGCAGTGGCGTGCATTAGGGGAGACCTATGTCCAGAAGTGGACGAGTGTGGGTTGCTGATGATGATGATGATGAAAGATGCATGCTCGTATTTGGATTAGTTTAATATAATTATTTTACAAGTTCATCCTACCAGCTTTTAACTTCCAGCTAAATAAAGTTATAATTAATATTTTTTTCAATGGTGTAGGTGGCAGACAGGCAGACGGGACGGATCACCCATGGACACCCGCGACACCAGTGGAGTCACAAGTGCGCTGCCAATCTTTAAACCCCCCTTCCCCTGGATTGGGCCTCCGGTACCCTCACTCACGCAGCGAAACACAGCACAGTGCTGCTTCACGCTGGTTTTCTGTGACTTATATTTAGGGATTTTGAACTCATGATGAGTTTTGTCATAACCAGAGCATAGCATAATTGTTACAAAGAAGAAATAAAAATGTGTTCCTCAAAATATTCTCATCTAAGTTATTATACTTAAATGGGGTCGCTAACTCTTAAAAAAGATCTACTTCATTGACTTTTACTTAAATTGTAAGAAAATAATATTTCATTTTAATGTAATCTCAATTGGAGTCACTGTCTTAAGACAGCAACCATTTTCAAGTCATGCAATAATCCAAACCTAACGAATCGAATATCATACCACAAAAAATGAACTTCAAACCCCACGCAAGATTGGATCTGTCAAGCAAAACCGCCGAAATGAAATGCCATGTTATGATTGCTCAAAGATTCTTCAATCAAGCATTGTTCGCCCGACGTCAGAGCCGTTTTAATTTGGAATAGTGATGCGACATGTTAGTAACTCAAGTGCGACTCAAGTCAATCAGTCCCCAACCATTTTTTAATTGTGGGAGAGTCATACTTCGACATAAATGGACAGGGTCGACCGGAGTAGTATCACAGTATTACAGAAAGCCAGCGAGAAGCAGCATTTGCGCTGTGTCTCGCTAAGTGAGTGAGATTACTGGAAACCAAATTGGGAGAAGGGGAATCAAAAGGTAAGCAATCTGTGATGCCCCGTGTGTCGCATGGGCGGCGGTAATTCATTTCAAGTGAGCCATCTGCTCATATGTCTGCCATTATGTAAAAAAAAGCAGTGCACTTGTGACTCAATCGGCGATGTTGGGTGTCTATAGGTCGCAGATCGCATACCATCATCATTATCATCATCATCATCAGCAACCCACACTCGTCCACTGCTGGACATAGGTCTCCCCTAATGCACGCCACTGCTCCCGATTTTCGGCCACTCTCATCCAGCCCACACCAGCCAGCCTTCGAACATACCATCAGGTCCGATCCATCTGCTCGTCTGTCACTTATCATATAAAAAATAATTAATATTAGTAGTAGAGTAAGGGGATAGTTAAGAACACTGTTACACGTAGTTGATAAAATATTTATAAGGCTTCACGACTATGTCATAATATATATTATGTAACAGTGTTTTGAAGGTTTTAAATTGATATTTCTGTAGCAAATGTTAGTTATTGAGCTTGACATACTACAAGTTTTGACTCGAATTTGTAAAATGACTGGATTACTCCAAAGTCATTGTCACTCAAATCGTATGCTGAGGTTGAGCCTTGTTGGGCGCAACTTTTTGTCTCTGTACCTTTTTCTTCTATTTTGTTCTATGTATAGTGTTGTTGTCAATAATTGTTTTTTATCTTTATGTTATCTACAATCACTTGTATAAAAGGGTTACAGTGACTTGAGTCACATTCTTGTCTCGTGTCGTTTCACTAATTTTTGGGGGTGGGGGGTAGCAGGTGCCGGTTTCTTGGTAATGAAGGTTTTCAAAGCGCGTGACATTGTATTTGTAATATTGTATGAGTGTTGCGGTGACGCAGGTGATAAAGAGATACTTTGATGACTTTCATTTTCTGAACGAATATGTTGAATCATGGTCTAGGTATAAAATGACAAAAGGGTTATATCAGAAATGTAACATTATAGTGTGTAACAAAAATGTAGTGCAATAGATTGCCATTCACTCTCTCTCTCTCTCTTTGCAATGACAGAAACGAGAAGATTGAGTTATCAGACGGCCGTTGTGGCGGAAATGTCTTCGAGAGTAGGCCGCGTATATAAAGACGAAACAGTGGCAGGCACCCCACAAGGTGGAACGACGATTTGGTGAAGGTTACGGGAATCTCTTGAATACGGGCGGCACATCATCGGTCTATGGGATATAAATAAATAAATCCTATGTCCAGCAGTTAGCGTCTATTGGCTGAAATGATGATGATAAAAATGTAGTGCTATCTGTATGACGTAAAAATGGCTGGCCCACAGAACATACATTATTTTTTATGCTAGAGGCGGACAAACGAGCAAGCGAGTCACTTGATGGAAAATAATCTACGCCGCCCATGAACATCCGTGAAATCAGAGAGATCGCTAATATGTTGCCAGCCTTTTTAAAAAAGAGTACGCTCTTCTCTTGAAGGTTTCTAAGTCGTAGCCGTCCGCAAATACTCCTGCAGCCAAACCGTTCCACAGAACTGAGGTATGTGGTAGAACGTTCTGCGAGTAAGTTAATAATATTATGATCTGTGGAGTAGCCCCTTTACCGCACTAGAATTTAGCAATGCACCGTGATGAATTTACTAAAACCGTGAGAGAGCCACGCGTTAGCATGAATGGGCCCGCTCAACTGGAGTGATACCATGACTTCACAGAAAACTGGCGTGAAACAACGTCGACCCGTCGGTCGTCCGTTTCTTTGGAGCAGCGGAGTCAATTTCGGAATATTGTATTTGAATAGAAAGACTCCATTTACACACATTCAGGATCATTTATTATATTAACTTTTATGATGACCTATGATCGAACCCTCGGTTTACTGTAAAGTGTACTATCCGAAACGTGATGGAAGAAAATATGCGCCCATAGATTTGAACTGTATTTTTCAAATCTATGGGCGAATATTTTCTTCCATCGATGTTTGAACTTTGAAAATCTATCGTTAAAGAGATGCTCGTTTTTATCTACTCTGTTACGACTTTCTCTACATTATAACTGAATTACTTTAGTTTTCCTTATTTCAAAATACTTTGTTTACCTATTTGCATCTGTATTTTAATCCTTAGCCCTCTAGACCAAAATTTCTCGCTATTTATTTATTTATTTTATTTATTTAAACTTTTATTGCACAAATTTTGATACAATAAAGCGAAATTAATGCCAAGAAGCATTCTCTACCAGTCAACCTTTTTGCAATCGCTATGACTTTAGAGAAGTGGAAATAACTGAAAACCAGCGCTGAATGGGTGCCAGCAGCTCATGCCAGCATAAGCTGAGTTATTTCCAATTGTCTCCATATATTGCTGTATAAACAATCTGTTAAAACTGTATGTACCTAAACTGTGCAATAAGAGAGCAAAAAACTATTTTTTATTTATTTATTTAGTGTTTGCTTTAATGATGAAAAATTTATTTAATAAAAATCAAAACATTTTTGCCTTCTTTAAAGAAGGCAAAAATGGAGGCAAAAATAAATCTTTACCAAAATAAGACCATAAACTCAATTGAGAATGACCTTGAAAACCCGAGTGACGTAAAATTCGAGGACCCTCAAAGTTAATCCTTTGGCCGGCCTTCGTTCATTATTCAGTCGGTAATGCGTTGTTAATTACAGTACTCTGTACAGTGAGTTGCAGGCCGGGGTCCTAAGTATATGACTTTGTAACATTTATAGTGACTGTTGACCATTTTACAGTACAGGTTTTTACTGATTGTAAAGAAATTATATTTATATATTTATTTATTTTGCATGTCACATGGTACATTATTAGGTCTTAAATTATAGTCCAGCACTTTGTACACATGACACCCCGTAGGGGCACCGCAAACATAATTAGGTAAGTACTTATTTATTACATTACATAAAAATTTAAATTAATTTCAAATGTCAAACATACTTTAATTGAATTAACAGAGATACATAAATTAACTAGTATTTTATTTTTTATTATTATCCTCAAAGAACTCATTTAAGCTGTAGTAAGCTTTTGTTGCAAATGTGTTTTGAGCTGATTTATGAAGGGCTTAGGTTGCTGTATGTCTGTTATATGGTTGGGGATAATATTATATATTTTGATGGACATCCAATTCAATTAAAACAATAAATGAAAAATTTATGAAGGCATTTAAAATAAATAAGCATTTTTTTTATGCTAGAGGCCCCAAACGAGGTGATACTCTTTTGCATACGGCATATATACGCCACAATTATTTGTTAGTTATTATGAAAAGGGACTAAAGTGTGCCTAAAATATACTTTAATGCCTTTTTGTAATAGCTAGATATAGTAGTAGAATAATATAATAACAAGGAAAAGCCGACTGTGCAAATTTCGCCCTGGGACTCCAAACGCATCGCATTAAACTACGGCTGGGGCACCGAGGGAATCTTATAACAAAATATGAAATCTAACATATTTCCAAGCTTCCTCGAGCTGTCACAATACGTCAGACCCGTCAGAGCAGTCCGAGAGCGCGGGAAGTGTTGCGTTGCCGGCGTGCCTGTGATGCATGGCCGCGGAGCTGACGGATGGGATCCCACTTCTGTTGCACATTGTGGCTTAAGGTATAAGAATTTATAGTTTTGAAGGAAATATTTAAAGGTTAGTAAGTAAATTTAAAGGAAATAAAAAAATTATGGTTTTAAATATTTAAGATATTTGAAGGAAATAAAGAATTTATAGTTTTTAAGGAAATATTGAAAGTGAATATTTCACTAAGCGCCATTTTTGGAACTGATTTTTTTTCGTTTACATCCCCAAAACTTCATAATAAAAATATCTGCTGTTACATACAAAATAAAATATTTACCAGACAATAATGTATGGATAAACAGATTTGTTTTTCGCATATTTTATTGATCTAACATGCTAAAATGGACTTTATTCACAATACCTACTATGTGTTATTCGGGATGTTAACGATATAAAATAACGGAGTATATAGTTCGAATTTAGACACGAATACAAAAAACTGTATATTTAACTCGATTTGGTCAAAAATGGTGCGAAGTCAATATTTTCTTTCAAGCGACGATATATTCACTTTATCATCATCATCGTCAGCCTGTTGTAGGCCATTCCGATCTTTAGCTACTTGCATCCAGTGTCTGCCAGCCATTTTGCGTTGATCGTCATCCCTTCAGGCAGACCACGTCTCCATCTGTAAATTAATTTAAAAACATGAAATCGAAGAAATAATTTCTGAGACTCGTGGAGAGATTGGAAGAGAATCTGGCAGTCAAAAGAACTTATCTGGGATGCCATATGGGTTTACACCGCGTTCTGAAGATTGTCCAAAATATTGCTGGAGGGACGAAATCGCCAAAAACGTAAAAGCTTTACTACACTTAAACACTTTACACACACACACACACACGCTTTACACTTTAGCTTTAAGCGGGAACTATTGGACAAAATTGGAAAACAGCTGACTTAAATGGCCAAATTTGACGCTAGGGGCCAAGAACCATTTTGGAAGAAAGTAAATAAGAAAATTTTTCAGTAGACTAGATCTGGAGTAGATCACTCGAAATGTAGTGTAGGACACCGTCAGTACAGGTGGAGTGACAATTTGCGCAAAAGCTTTAATGCTATAATGTATGTATGTATATAGGTACCATACTCGTATTTATACAATGTCTTTTTTATCTTTCTCTCTTTTTCTGTCTTGCACTGCCTTATCCCTTTTCTTGATTCGCTATACTTTTCCTCTACCCTGAGGTTGTCTGGAAGAGATCGCTATTAGCGATAAGACCGCCTACATTGTTTTAATATAATAACTTAGGCTAAGATCTATAAATTTTGTGCAATAAAGTGTATCTATCTATCTTTTCCAGGAATGTAAACAACGACGTTTAGAACTCATTGAAAAGTGGTCTTAACCATCAAGTAAGCTGAATAAATAAGACCACCACTTAGATTAGTACCACTCTTGACACTTCGCTACCGCTGCAAAAACAAAACTTTCACCATCAGGTCTAATTCGGCGTGAAACAGCACTGTGCTGATTTTCGCTGCGTAAGCGAGGGAGGTACGGATGGAGGCCACATCCGGGGGAAAGGTTGGCAGTGCACTTGTGATTCCACTGGTGTCGCGGGTGTCTATGGGCGGCGGCATTCGCTTACCATCAAGCGATCCGTCCGCTCGTCTGCCACCTATCACATAAAAAAAAAGTCCTAATCCAAAGTCCGATTATCTCTCCACTTAATACGTAAGCACATCGCTTCCTCCCGCTAACTAAAACATCGCGCATTCTGCGGCCCGCGGCCCGCGTCCGATTCGCGGCGAGATGTTAAGAGATTTACATTTTATAGCCTTCCCTTTACATTTCCTTTCTAATATTTCCGCAACGTCAGTCAGAGGTAAATATTTATCAGGGGAGAACTCTTAGCGTTATTTTTACAAGGCTCTGTTGCAGAGGGATTGTTCCGGCTAGGCCATTCTTTTGTAGAAAATAAAAAGGAGTATCAATCCTGCTTTTTCTTTTATGATGCATGAGATAAAAAGGAAAGTCTTTGCTGCAATCTTTGGTTTAAAATCATTGTTGGAAAATAAAAAATAATTCAGGTGTCAGGCAGTCTCCTGATGATAAGTGAATACCGCAACACATATACATACACACAACACCAGTGTAGTCACAAATGCGCTGGCAACCTTTATATTCTCCTTCCCACAGATTGGGCTTTCCGTACCCACACTCAGTCGAGGAGAAACAACGCAGACGCTGCTTCACGCCGGTTTTCTGTGAGCCCGTAATATCACACCGGTCAAACCGGTCCATTCACGCCAATGTTTGGTTCTCAGACGGTGAAAAACGATGAAAATATGTTTTCAGATGGGTGCTTATAAATCTTTTCTTACCATGAGTGCAAGGGATAGGGAGGAAGTATAAAAGTTCCCGTTGGCGTTATTAAATAGGATAAAATGTAGCTAATAAGTCAGCCACTAAAACATTACCAAGACTTACTTTATGCCAGTTAAGTCACCACAGGTGCAAGGCAATGTCGAACAGGTCATCAACATAAACACAACTACCTTCAAGCACCGCTGTGAGTAATCGCCTCAATCCCGGGTCCCTACGCCGTGAAATATGTCCATCGCAGTGGATCGCCATAAGGGACACGTGTCGAACTCCTTTATTCCAAGAAACCGGGTCCGAAAACCTTTGAATAATGATGGGTTAGGGATGATCGATCGTGCGGAAATGTCGATGATGATGTCCGCGTTAACATTGAATTTTTGGTGATTGATTTTATTGAGTGTGTTTTTTGCAAGATTTTGGTTTCGCCCTTCTTTCAGGGACTTCAGTTATGTTTTTATGGCATAGACATAACCACAGATCATAAAAATTTGATTTGTCATGTGAAGATAACAAACGAACGGGTTACCTTTTGGTCAGTAATAAACACCACCTTTAATCATGTGCGAGATTTAAAGAGTCTCTAATTCTTTGCTGACTTTTAAGAAGGAGTATGTTCGTCTCTTGAAGGTTCCTGTGTCTTAACCCTTTTCTCGTGAAATATATATAATGTTCAATATTTCACTAACAATCATATTAATATGATAAGAGACCACAAAAAGGGAACCAGGTTCAAAATGAACTTCATTTATCTATAGAAAGCGTTTATTGTTGACAGATGATAATTTCCAACTACATAATTAGGTAGTACAAGTCCCATGCAAAACGAGTACTAAGAGTACAAAATTGTTCAAATGTTTGGCCCACTATCGACACATTTTAAACACCAAGACATCTCTACCCTAAGGGTGAAGATCTGATACGGGCAGATGAAAGCGGCTTCAATACAATTTGCTTGGACTTGTGTGGGTCCGGCGTTTAGCTCTCAAAGAGATTACATTGACCCAATTAGTTATGTGTTTGAGAAACTGTTTTGATAATTCTAGATGGTAGATTACTTTTATGAATTGAAGTAAATTTAATAATAAATTAATACATTTTTATGTGATAGGTGGCAGACGAGCAGACAGATCACCTGATGGTCAGCAATTTCCGCCTTTGCTAACCTTTTAACCCCCCCTTTCCCCGGATTGGGCCTCCGGTACCCTCACGCAGCGAAACACAGCACAGTGCTGCTTCACGCTGGTTTCTGAGGCCGTGGTATAACTCCGATGGCCTATTCATGCACAAGCTGGCTCTCCCACGGTCAAATCATCACAGTTACATATATTAGACAACAACATCAGAAACTGAATAAACACAAGTATTCATCACATCTGTTTTCTGCGAGTGCGAGGTATCACTCAGGTCGCGTTGGTTTTATGTTAAAGCACGGCTCTCCTACAAACTGAAAGTATGAGGAGATATTTTCTTCATTGTCAGTTAAATGTAATTGCGTAAAAGTACGCCAAATATTATTGTTCGCTCGCTTCGGCTTATTGGCAATTACCGTAATGCGCCGTCACCGACGCTGACCCGCGCATATTGCCGACTAGCTTCGTATTTGTCACTTATTGCCACAAACTGCCTTCTGTAGGGATGCCAGCCGTCGGGACAAAGTCGGACTAAGGCAGGTCTTAGTTTGCCTGTGCTGGTAATTTTCTTTTCTTTTTATGATAGGTGGTTATGCGATTACCACTGGCCACGGACACTCGCATCACCAGTGGACGATGTCAACCTTTTTCCATTTCCTCTGAACTGGCCTCCGGTACTCTTACTTACTTAGTGGAATACAGCATAGGCCCCGCTTCGCGCTGATTATCTGATGGTGTGTGTGTGAGATAAAATTATACAGAATAGCTAGACTAATGAATTCGGTGAACCAGTTCAACATGTACATTATACATACCTAAAAATAAATATTTATACATATTTTTACTGTATGACGATTACTAAGACCACACACACATGCAACATTTGTACACATACAAGCCTATGCAAATTAGCAATATTTTGGATTGAATAAGGTGAGTTGAATCTTTTCTATAATGCAGATTTTTTTTTTTATGATATAGGTGGCAGACGAGCAGACGGATCACCTGATGGTAAGCGATTACCGCCGCCCATGGACGCCTGCAACACAAGTGGTGTCACAAGTGCGCTGCTTACCTTTTAACCCCCCTTCCCCTGGATTGGGCCTCCGGTACCCTCACTCACGCAGCGAAACACAGCGCATGCACTGCTTCACGCCGGTTTTCTGTGAGGACGTGGTATTACTCCGGTCGAGCCGGCCCATTCATGCCGAAGCGTGGTTCTCCCACTGTTAAAACTTAACTTAGGTGATAATGTTTGCTATGATGAAAGAATAGATAAAAATATATTCTTAATAGCCTGATTCATTCCCAGATTGAATGCTTTGTCAGTTGTGTTTTCGAGTTTTTGAATCTGACAACCCTAGTAACCGCGTCCTCCGAACAAATATAGCAAAAATGGAAGACACATATTGTGCCATTCAAGCCGCACTGCAAATGTTAAACTTATCAATGGGGAGGAGAGCCGAAATTTGTTTGTTGAAAGGGTTAATAATGAAAGATTGGAGGAGTTTGTTGACACGGCCGAGTTGTAATCTCCTTTCGAGTATTCATTTTGGTTATTCGTCCATTGACGGCTGTGAAATGGGGTGCCTCTTTGTCGCTGAGGCGTTTTTGTGTTAAGCGCCCAATGTACGTTGTGAGGTGGTAAAGGCAAGTATGAAAAGCAAGCTTTTTTTGGTCTCTTTTAATCTTTTTAAAGTCTTTCTGTAAATGTAGCCGCGGTGTCCTCTGGTAACCACAATAAAAAGAGTGTTAAAAATAATTTTACAGCTGTCAATAGATGTAGCCGTGCAATTACTAATGACGTTGACTGCCTTGTTGGTGCAGTAGGTAGTGAGTCGCACTTTAAAGTGACAGCTGCGCTTGGGGTTCCGGGTTCGATCCCCGGGTTGGGCAAAATTTGTACCGACGTTTTTCTGTTAAAAAAATCTCAGTATCAGCCCGGAGTCAAGAAGTTGGCGCTCTTGTACTCCGTGCCTCAGAAAGCACGTTAAGCCGTTGGTCCTGCACCCGATCCTTCTCCGGTCGTGTCACACTAGTGTCCCATCGTAATGAGGGCAAGGAAATAGAGAGTGCACTAGTGTTTGCGCACACACTTGAGCACTAAAATATATCCTGCGTAATTGGCTGATATTATTATTATAATGACGTCGGTATATAGGGGCTGATTATACTTAGCGATGAGCAGGCACGATACTGTGACTTCTCTATTTCATTTTCATCTCAGAATGAGGTTCTCGGTTGTGACCAAAGCCATCGTTTTGAATTTCAGGGTACGCTTAAGGATTAGGTGAGTCTGGTGATTGACGACCCGTTTGGATCATTGGTAGTGAATGCTGCTTCTGGTGCATTTTTCTATGTATTATAAGTATGTATTTAAAAAATAAAAGTATTATATATTTTGTAACTCCGCTGTTGGTTCGGATGTCCGTAGCACAGGTGCTTGAGCTACCTATCTCGGTGTCAGATCATTGTACGTGATGTTGTGAAATATATGACAATGAAGCGATTGCCTTCTCCTTCAAAACCCTAAATAGGGAAACCAAAAACTAGATCATTGTTATACGTAAAAAGTAACGTTAAGGTTTGTTATACGTCACTTACCATCAGGTGAGCTGTCTGCTCGTTTGTCCGCCATAATGTAAAAAAAAACGTTTCAGAAACAATGCGGGGCGATCATGTTTCATGAGGTTTCCCCTTACCTCTAAAGAAATGGCAGCACGTTATACACTTTAGTACTTTGTCACAATAATACCGACCGAATCCGGGTAGCAAAGTAGAAGTGACATGGTGTCTAGCTATTACGACAAGATGCTAAAGTGTACAGCGCATTCTCTGCAGCCAACCGTACATTATACGTACATGGATTTGAAAAATCCAGTCGTGCATGCTCGAATATATTTAAAAAGATTTTCACAACATCACATACATCTGCCCTCTTCTATCTAATGTCCTTTACCTGAAGGTTGTCTGGTAGAGATCGCTCCCAGCAATAAGACCGCCTAAATTGTACATTGTATCTCTGTATACCTAGCTTTTAAGTTTTGTATGTTGTGCAATAAAGATTATCTATCTATTGATCTGCCTCCGAGATAGGTAGCTCAAGCACCTGTGTTACGGATATCAACTATCAACTGTGGGATTTCATATATATACATAATAATACTTTTCTTTTGTAAATATAAATTCATAATACATACAAACATACCTCCCGCTGAATAGACAATCCAGGGGGTTAAAAGATGAGCAGCGCACTTGTGACACCACTGGTGTTGCAGGTGTTAATGGGCGGTAATCGCTTACCATCAGATGATCCGTCGGCTCGTCTGCCACCTATATCATAACTAAGCCACAATCATACTTGACCGTGGGAGAGCCACGCTCCGACATAAATGGACCAGCTCAACCGGAGTGATACCTGGGCCTCACAGAAAACCGGCGTGAAGCAGCACTGTGCTGTGTTTCGCTGCGCCCACCTCCGTGGGTACCGGAGGCCCATTCCGGGGGAAAATGGGGGTGAAAAGGATGGCAGCGCACTTGTGTCGCGGTGCACTGTTGTTTGCCACCAATCACATAAAAAAGTGAGATCGCCAAAAAAATAATATACGTAATTTCTGGACTGTTTTTTTTTTACATTATCGCAACCAAACGAGCAGATGGCTCACCTGATGAAGTGTTAGAAGTGTTGTGAACGTTAGACGGCGCCGTCAAAGAAACTTTTTTGATAAATAACTTAAATTCGCCGGCCGCGACAGGTTGCACTCAATGGACGATCGTCTGGCTGCATTGTTCTGAGGAGTCCTGGTAAGTTCGATATGAATTAGAATAAAACGAGAACTTGTCCATAATACGATATTTGACTAATTTTTTTATTATTTTTGTAATCAAAAGACCTCTCAATAGAAACATCGTTGAAAGAATCACTTGATTCTCATTTAAACTACCTGAGATATCACAACTTTAAAATCACATTATTTTGGGCAAACCCAAAACGCTCCATACAAATGGCTACTAAGATGTGACGTCACACCTAAGTATTTTATGTGCATTTTATTTAAATTTTGTATGAATGAATGTCAATGGTTCTTTTAAAATAGTTGTTGCAAATTTTATGGGTAATTCAATGGTATAATTATTTTTTAATAATTTCATTCTTTTAAAATGGACTTTCCTATGAATCTTTGAATGACCATAAAACCGGCTAGACGTTATATTTATAATTTAGAATTTTTGCTATTGGCACATATTTACCTATATTTTGATAAAATATTTATATTTTGTAAAATCTCGAGCTAAGTAATACACCCGAAGTATATCCATTCCATAATTTTGGTAAACATTTTGGGAACCCAACACCCGTAGCGCTAACACTATCAATACATTAAGAAAATAACAAAATGAACGCGACATATTCCCGAACATAACCTACATACATTTCGTCAATGCACCAATATCCAAGAAACTGCGCCTAAATAATAAATTCCTTCAGCTGAGTTGCTTAATAGAAACGCCACTCGGGAGGAGAAACGGGAAAATATTATATCATTTTAGATAGTCCGTGTATAAGATGAATCGGTAAGTAAGAGCTGTGAGGTACTGGCTCGGATATTGCGAATCAATATAAGTGGTGGGGGCTTATTCTTAAAGCTATCGATATTTTAATTTTCTTTCAATTTAAAATTGGAAAATTTCAACTTTTAGATTTATTCACAGTTTTCGGTTAAGTTAGGTTAGCTTTATATCTAATTTTGGAACGGTCTGGCACTATGGTATATTTGGTAGAAACCCTACCTAATATTTGAGCGCTCAAAGAGTGATAGACTCGATTTTCCCTCTTTAAAAAGTTATTACAAATGTTACAGATCCTAATCTCAACAACGCATCTGTGATGCCCCCCCGTGTGTCGCAGATGCCTATGTGTGGCGGTAATCACTTACCATCAGGTGAATCATCTGCTCGTTTGTCTGCCGTAATGTAAAAAAAAAATCTGGGTTATCCAAAGAACCCAACTTGGCTTTTTTAATACCAGTTTTCAATTTAACGTAGTTATTTTCCTACATCATCAAATGTTGGCTACAGAATTTGTTATACTTGTATTTATGTCACTCATGTTTGATTTGTGTTCTGTGGCCAATAAAGAACTTTTTATCTTTATCTTTAAATAACAATAAACACCACTTGTTTAAAATTGTATTATTTGTTTTTTTAAACGGGGAAATGAACGAAAAATGCGCTCTGCTGTTATTATTATGCACTTGATGAACAATGCAATTTTAAACAATTAATAGGTACGACATCAAAAGGGATCCGAACTGAGAACTGAGCTGACGATTAACCTAACAACGTGTTTTCGTAATTACTTTCTCCGCCTTGAATTTATATTAAAGATACCGAGTTGTTCCAAAATACCCCATCGTGGTAGCTTCAAGTACAGCCAATGCCTTTACAGACGTCCATGCCGATGTTTTTATTCCTTGTAAAGGGGTAAGTGGGACTGCCGAGTTTTCTTGAGTACGGCTTAACGGGTCAAATGAAATATGCTGAAGAAATCCTTTACTTTTAATCTACCGGAAAATGCTTTCGATAAGAAAATATTTCAAAAATGCGAAACTGTGTAAAGATTACCTTGGTCCTGTTATTTTTAATAATAATGTTGTTTTTTGTGAGAGTTTCGAAATAATTGCTAGATTTAGTCACTTAATAAAATGCCGGAGTTAAGTTTTTTTAATCTACAGAGAGGACACTTATAAAGTAATCATGTGAGAGAGACCCTGAAAGAGCGACGCTTCGGCATGAATGGGCTCGGCTTGACCGGAGTGATACCACGACCTCACAGAAAACCGGAGTGAAGCAGCACTGTGCTGTGCTACGTGAGTGAGGGTACCGGAGTCCCAATGTGGGGGAAAGGGGTTTAAGGTTGGCAGCGCACATGTGACTCCACTGGTGTCACGTGTGTCCATGGACTTCGGCAATCGCTTACCATCAGGTGATCCGTATGCTCGTCTGCCACCTATCACAAAAAAAATCATAGGCTTTGTATTAGTGACATCTTATTTAAGAACAAAACAAATAAAAAATCCTTATTTACTGTCCCTCCACTTTAATTATTATTACTTAACATTTGCAAATTGAAATAAATGCATAATTTGAAAATTCAAAGCAAATCAACAACCGCTTTATGGAAAATGGAATTTGGAACGCCTGATTGTCATAGGAAAGTGGGAGAGAGAATATGTGGCCGTATTCTCGACAGATGGACAGACCAGATAATTAAACAACATCGGACCACAACCGATGGAGACAGTTGGTAGAGAGAATCGAAAGGAGTAACCACCGAAGATAGAGAGAGACGCCGTGTGGTCCCCGGCCGAGTAGAATAGGCCACCCTTACTCTTACTGAGGTGTCGTAAAAGGCGACTAAGGTAAAGTGCTGGCATGATCATCAGCACCCAGAGAAGGAAAACTCTGCATTTATATCTAAACCCTCGCTAACCCATCTGCCAAGCGTGGTGAGTATGGCAATTACCCCTCATGTGATTGAGGGAGGCCCGTGCCCCAGCAGTGGGGACTTAAATGGGCTGATGATGATGATGATGATGATAGAGAGAGAAATGACTACACCTTTAATGATATAGGATTACATCTTTCATTCTATTCAATTTCCATTACGGCGCCCCCTGTCAAAGTTATACGCGGCAAAAGATTTTTGTCGCGTAACATTTCGGGGCTACATTGTCTCCATACAAATCAAGGCTCAAAGACTGAGCTTGTTTTTACGAGACGTGTTTAATTAAATCCCCTACGTGCGGGACATGTTAACCAGAGGATTAATCTTAACAGCTGCGTTTTTTTAATTACGCGGGCTCATTTACGTGTGAGTGACGTGAGGGCAAAAATAAACGAAAATGTTCCTAAGCTACAGTGGAAGTGACAGTACAGTCTGACAATAAAATTTTGATACTCACTGTACCTAGTTAAAGCACGATCATTCCAAGAATTCGTAACGTTAACTGTATCCGTCTGCTCGTCTTTTTTATGACATAGGTGGCAGACGAGCAGACGGATCACCGGATGGTATGCGATTTCCGCCGCCCATGGTCACCCGCAACACCAGTGGAGTCACGAGTGCGCTGCCGACCTGTAACTTAGGTGATGGAGAGGGCATACTAGCGACGCCAATTGATTTTAATTATTAGTTACTAAACCGGATCTATTTTAAACAATTACGGGGTTAAAACCTCTCGGGAAACACAATTTATTAAATAACCATGCAAGATTTGTGCATGGTTATTTAATAAATATTATAACTGTTTGCCGAGAGGTTGTAACCCCAAATTTTTTAAAAATAAATCCAGTTTAGTAGCTAAAAATTAAAATCGATTCGCGTCGCTAGTGTGCCCTACCCGTCACCTTAACAGCTTTAACAGTGGGAGAGCCACGCTTCGGCATGAATAGGCCGGCTTGACCGGAGTAATACCACGTCCTCACAGAAAATCGGCGTAAAGCAGTGTATTTCGCTACGTGAGTGAGGTTACCAGAGGCCCGATCCAGGGGAAGGGGGGTTCAAATGTAACCAGAGCACTTGTGACACCACTGGCGTTGCAGGTTTCCATGGGCGGCGGTAATCGCTTACCATCAGGTTATCCGTCGGCTCGTTTGCCACCTATATCATAAAAAAACCTTTAAACTAACTAAAAACTTTAACCAAAATCGAACCCAGGACCCGGTAATTAAAACTGTGAGGTAGTAATCACAAACAATACGTCACCCAGTAAGTTGTGGAATTAAACACATTTCTAAATCGTATGTATACAGGGTGTATCTGTGAACATTTACAACCCATAACCATGTGTTCTACCAACCTTTCTAAACAACATTTGTTCAACGATTTTTCCAAATTCATCGAAATTTTTTTCGACTCCCCATACAAAATGACCAAGTCACGTGACCGACGTTGTATGAAAAGTTGAATTTTTTTCATGCGAATTTAAAAAAATGATATAACAAATGTTGTTCATGTTAGTTAGTAGAACACGTAGTTAAAGGGATGTAAATGTTCATAGATAGGTACACCCTGTATATTCAAAATTGTCTTAATAATAAATTTATTCTAACTTGAAATATCCACTTTATTGTCACAAAAAGTGCTGGATAAGAATTTCCATCTCAAAATTGTATTGTACAATAGAATATGTCCTAACGAGGGTTCCACAAAGAGTTACAAAGAACCCGTCGATGCAACTCAAACGCTCTTAGATCGAAACAAGATTTCGGATTTAGTTCCTTTGGTAGCTTTTTACTCCTTTGGTAGCGCTTAACTCTTTTAGTGCTATAGGCGTATCGTTAGACGTCATTCGTGTTGCTAACTATTGTTTGACTATCGATTCATACAAAAATACATACATTGACGTGGTTCCGTACTAAGTAGCTGAAGAGTAGTCTCAGCAGAATCTGTAGGTCGATAAAACGCTATATTCTCCCGTTTTATTGAGTGATTGAGACTTAGACTGACTTCGACTGTTGAGAACTCACTCGGCGGCAGCAATCGCTTACCATCAGGTGATCCGTCTGTTTGTCTATCACTTATCACATAAAAAAGCATTTTACTCGAAACTGGAATTCAAGACCAAAAAAATACTACGACAGATACGTCACTGTCAAATCTTCCAAAGTCACGAATGTCAATGTGAAATAACGTTTTCGGGTTTCGCCAACCTTTTTGTTATATGCTTCTTATAGTCTATTCCAATTATGAAGTCCTTTTTAACTGGTGTAATTAGTTCAGTACTAGGGAAGTACCCCTAAAATCGATACCCAGTGGCCTCGATTCTCGATTTGTAACCAATTTTAATCGAATTAACTTTCAAGAACTACGGTTAATAGAAATTGTCGAAAGAACACTTTTAGGCATGCATTGACTATTTTTTTTATTATTTTTCATCTCTGTTTGTATTGGTATGGGTGTTTAATATGTATTATAAGTATGTATTTATAAAAGAAAAGTATTATATGTATATATTTATAATCCCAATGATGATTCTGATATCCGTAACACAGGTGCTTGAGCTACCTATCTCGGAGTCAACAGATCAATGTATGTGATATTGTGAAATATATTTATTTATTTATATTTATTTATTTGATTTATTTTTGGTATCAAAAGGCCTCTCAATAGAAACATCGTTGAAAGAATTACTTGATTCTCATTTAAACTACCTGAGATAACTTTAAAATCACATTATTTTGGGCAAACCCAAAACGGTCCATACAAATGGCTACTAAGATGTGACGTCACACCTAAGTATTTTATGTGCATTTCATTTGAAATGTGTATGAATGAATGTCAATGGTTCTATTAAAATAGTTGTTGCAAATTTTATGGGTAATTCAATGGTATAATATTTTTTTAATAATTTCATTCTTTTAAAATGGACTTTCCCATGAATCTTTGAATGACCATAAAACCGGCTAGACGTTATATTTATAATTTCGAATTTTGCTATTGGCACATATTTACCTATATTTTGATAAAATATTTATATTTATTGGTTGTCTGGAAGAGATCGCTATTAGCGATAAG
Organism: Marasmia exigua; assembly: GCA_019059595.1. Taxonomy (NCBI): domain Eukaryota; kingdom Metazoa; phylum Arthropoda; class Insecta; order Lepidoptera; family Crambidae; genus Marasmia; species Marasmia exigua. The sequence goes on from CM032479.1 coordinate 16,614,282, forward strand.
ACCGCCTACATTGTTATAGTATAATAACTAAGATCTGTAAATTTTGTGCAATAAAGTGTATCTATCTATCTAATATTTATATTTTGTAAAATCTCGAGCTTAGTAATATACCCTTAGTATATCCATTCCATATTTTTGGTAAACAGTCATATTGTGAATTGAATGCTACAATTAGTACCCTTTACTTCAACCACGCGATTACCCCAACCTCTAGGCACATTTTGGGAACCCAACACCCCTAACACTATCAATACATTAAGAAAATAGCAAAATGAACGCGATATATTCCCGAACATGACCTACATACATTTCGTCAATGCACCAACATCCAAGAAACTGCGCCTAAATAATAAATTCCTACAGCTGAGTTGCTTAATAGAAACGCCACTCGGGAGGAGAAACGGGAAAATATTATATCATTTTAGATAGTCCGTGTATAAGATGAATCGGTAAGTAAGAGCTGTGAGGTACTGGCTCGGATATTGCGAATCAATATGAGTGGTGGGGGCTTATTCTTGAAGCTATCGATATTTTAATTTACTTTCAATTTAAAATTGGAAAATTTCAACTTTCAGAATTTTTCACAGATTTCGGCTTTATCTCTAATTTTAGTACAGTCTGGCACTATGATATATTTGGTAGAAACCATACCTAACATTTGAGCGCTCAAAGAGTGATAGACTCGATTTTCCCTCTTTAGAAACTTATTACAAATGTTACAGATCCTAATCTCAACAACGCATCTGTGATGCCCCGTGTGTCGCAGATGTCCATTTGCGGCGGTAATCACTTACCATCAGGTGAGCCATCAGCTCGTTTGTCTGCCGTAATGTAAAAAAAAAATCTGGGTTATTCAAAGAACCCAGCTTGGCTGTTTTTGATAGGTTAGTCGATTTTTTTAATACCAGTTTTCAATTTAACGTATTTACCTACATCATCAAATAACAATAAACACCACTTGTTTAAAATTGTGTTAACTGTTTTTTTTAAACGGGGAAATGAACGAAAAATACCCACTGCTGTTATTATTATGCACTTAATGAACAATGCAATTATAAACAATTAATAGGTACGACATCAAAAGGGATCCGAACTGAGAACTGAGCTGACGTTTAACCTAACAACGTGTTTTCGTAATTACTATCTCCGCCTTGAATTTATATTACAGATACCGAGTGGTTCCAAAATACCCCATCGTGGTAGCTTCAAGTACAGCCAATGCCTTTACAGACGTCCATGCCGATGTTTTTATTCCTTGTAAAGGGGTAAGTGGGACTGCCGAGTTTTCTTGAGTACAGCTTAACGGGTCAAATGAAATATGCTGAAGAAAATTCTTTTTTACTTTTAATCTACCGTAAAATTTCTTCGAAATTGCTTTCGATAAGAAAAATATTCAAAAGATTAGGAACTGTTAAAGATTTACCTTCGGTACCCTGTTATTTGTTAATATTAGTGTTGTTTTTTGTGAGGTTTCGAAATGATTGCTAGATCTAGTCACCTAATAAAAATGGACGGAGTTAAGTTTTTTTTAATCTACGGAGAGGACAACTTATAAATTAATCATGTGAGAGAGACCCGGTAGAGCCACGCTTCGGCATGATAGGCCGGCTTACCGGAGTAATACACGTCCTCGATGGAAGAAAATATCGGCGAAAGCATGTTTTCGCTACGTGAGTGAGGTACCAGAGGCCCGATCAGGGGATGGGGTTCAAATGTAACCAGAGCATTGTGACACCACTCGCGTTGCAGGTTTTCCATGTCGGCGGGTAAATCGCTTACTCAGGTTATCCGTCGGCTCTTTTTGCCACCTATATCATACAAAAAACCATTTAAACTAACTAAAAACTTTAACCAAATCGAACCCAGGACCCGGTAATTAAAACTGTGGAGGTCGTAATCACAACAATACGTCACCCACGTACGTTGTTAGATTAAACACATTTCTAAATCGTCATGTATACAGGGTGTATCTGTGAACATTTACAACCGCATAAACCATGTGTTCTACCAACCTTTCTAACAACATTTGTTCAACGATTTTTCCAATCATCGAAATTTTTTTCGCCTCCCCATACAAAATGACCAATCACGTGACGCGACGTTTTGTATGAAAAGTTGAAATTTTTTTCATGCGAATTTAAAAAATGATATAACAAATTGTTGTTTCATGTTTATTAGTAGAACACGTGTTAGGGATGTAAATGTTCATGATAGTATACACCCTGTAATATTCAAAATTGTCTTAATAATAAATTTATTCTAACCTTGAAATAGTCCACTTTTTGTCACAAAAAGTGCTGGATAAGAATTTCCTCTCAAAATTGTTATTGTAACAATAGAAATCTGTCCTATCTCGAGGTTCCCCAAAGAGTTACAAAGAACCCGATAGCAACTCAAACGCTCTTAGATCGAAACAAGATTTCCGGATTTAGTGTCCTTTGTAGCTTTTTACTCCCTTTGGGTAGCGCTTAACTCTTTTAGGTGCATAGGCTATCGTTAGAACGTTCATTCGTGTTGCTAACTATTGTTTGACTATTCGTTCTTACAAAAATCATACATTGACGTGGTTTCCGTACTAGTACTGAAGAGTAGTCCTCAGCAGAATCTTGTGGTCGATAAAACCTATATTTCTCCCGTTTTATTGAGTGATTGAGACTTAGACTGACTTCGACTGTGTTGAGAACTCACTGCGGCGGCAGCAATCGCTTACCATCAGGTGTTCCGTCTGTTTGGTCTATCATCCTTATCACCCTAAAAAAAAAAGCATTTTTACTCGAAACTGGATTAAGACCAAAAAAATACTACGACAGATACGTCACTGTCAAATCTTCCAAAGTCACGAATGTCAATGTTGAATAAACGTTTCGGTTTCGCCAACCCTTTTTGTTATATGCTTCTTATAGTCCTATTCCCAATTATGAAGTCCCTTTTTAACTGGTGTAATTATTCAGTACTAGGGAAGTACCCCTAAAATCGATACCCAGTGGCCTCGAGTTCTCGATTTGTAACCAATTTTAATCGATTAACTTTCAAGAACTACGGTTTAATAGAAATTTGTCGAAAGAACACTTTTAGAGCATGCATTGACTATTTTTTTTTATTATTTTTCATCTCTGTTTGATTGGTATGGGTGTTTTAATATGTATTATAAGTATGTTATTTATAAAAGAAAAGTATTTATGTATATATTTATAATCCCATGATGAGTCTGTATCCGTAACACAGGTGCTTGAGCTACCTATTCCTCGGAGTCAACAGATCAATGTAATGTGATATTGTGAAATATATTTATTATTTATATTTATTTATTTGATTTATTTTTGGGGGGTAATCAAAAGACCTCTCAATAGAAGCATCGTTGAAAGAATTACTTTATTCTCATTTAAACTACCTGAGATACCACAACTTTTAAAATCACATTATTTTGGGCAACCCAAAACGCTCCATACAAATGGCTACTAAGATGTGACATCACACCTAAGTATTTAATGTGCATTTCATTTGAAATGTATATGAATGAATGTCAATAGTTCTATTAAAATAGTTGTTGCAAATTTTATGGGTAATTCAATGGTATAATCATTTTTTAATAATTTCATTCTTTTAAAATGGACTTTCCCATGAATCTTTGATAAAACCGGCTATACGTTATATTTATAATTTATAATTTTTGCTATTGGCACATATTTACCTATATTTTGATAAAATATTTATATTTGTATCTCAGGCTTAGTAATATACCCTAAGTATCTCTTTTCCATAATTTTGGTAAACAGTCATATTGTGAATTGAATGCTACAATTCCTAACCTTTATTTCAACCACGCGATTACCCCAACCTCTAGGCAAAATTTGGGAACCCAACACCCGTAGCGCTAACACTATCAATACATTAAGAAAATAGCAAAATGAACGAGATATATTCCCGAACATGACCTACATACATTTCGTCAATGCACCAACATCCAAGAAACTGCGCCTAAATAATAAATTCCTTCAGCAGAGTTGCTTAATAGAAACGCCACTCGGGAGGAGAAACGGGAAAATATTATATCATTTTAGATAGTCCGTGTATAAGATGAATCGGTAAGTAAGAGCTGTGAGGTACTGGCTCGGATATTGCGAGTATCGCATCAATATGAGTGGTGGAGGTTTATTCTTGAAGCTATCGATATTTTAATTTTCTTTCAATTTAAAATTGGAAAATTTCAACTTTCAGAATTTTTCACAGATTTCGGTTAGGTTAGGTTAGTATTATTTCTAATTTTGGTACAGTCTGGCACTATGGTATATTTGGTAGAAACCCTACCTAATATTTGAGCGCTCAAAGAGTGATAGACTCGATTTTCCCTCTTTAAAAACTTATTACAAATGTTACAGATCCTAATCTCAACAACGCATCTGTGATGCCGCAGATGTCCATGTGCGGCGGTAATCACTTACCATCAGGTGAGCCATCTGCTCGTTTGTCTGCCGTAATGTAAAAAAAAATCTGGGTTATCCAAAGAACCCAACTTGGCTTTTTTTGATAGGTTAGTCGATTTTTTTAATACCAGTTTTCAATTTAATGTAGCTATTTACCTACATCATCAAATAACAATAAACACCACTTGTTTAAAATTTTGTTAACTGTTTTTTTTAAACGGGGAAATGAACGAAAAATGCGCACAGCTGTTACTATTATGCACTTAATGAACAATGCAATTTTAAACAATTAGAGGTACGATATCAAAAGGGATCCGAACTGAGAACTGAGCTGACGATTAACCTAACAACGTGTTTTCGTAATTACTTTCTCCGCCTTGAATTTATATTAAAGATACCGAGTGGTTCCAAAATACTCCATCGTGGTAGCTTCAAGTACAGCCAATGCCTTTACAGACGTCCATGCCGATGTTTTTATTCCTTGTAAAGGGGTAAGTGGGACTGCCGAGTTTTCTTGAGTACGCCTTAACGGGTCAAATGAAATATGCTGAAGAAATTCTTTACTTTTAATCTACCAGAAAATGCTTTCGATACGAAAATATTTCAAAAATGCGTAACTGTGTAAAGATTACCTTGGTCCTGTTATTTTTAATATTAGTGTTGTTTTTTGTGAGGGTTTCGAAATAATTGCTAGTCACTTAATAAAATGCCGGAGTTAAGTTTTTTTTAATCTACGGAGAGGACACTTATAAAGTAATCATGTGAGAGAGACCCTGGGAGAGCCACGCTTCGGCATGAATGTTCTCGGCTTGACCGGAGTGATACCACGACCTCACAGAAAACCGGCGTGAAGCAGCACTGTGCTGTGCTACGTGAGTGAGGGTACCGGAGTCCCAATCTGGAGGAAAGGGGTTTAAGGTTGGCACATGTGACTCCACTGGTGTCACGAGTGTCCATGGACGACGGCAATCGCTTACCATTAGGTGATCCATCTGCTCGTCTGCCACCTATCACAAAGACAATCATAGGTTTTGTATTAGTGACAACTTATTTAAGAACAAAACAAATAAAAAATCCTAATTTACTGTCCCTTCACTTTCATTATTATTACTTAAGCATTTGCAAATTACTCTAAAAAGTAAATGCATAATTAGAAAATTCAAAGCAAATCAACAACCGCTTTATGGAAAATGGAATTTGGAACGCCTGATTGTCATAGGAAAGTGGGAGAGAGAATATGTGGCCGTATTCTCGACAGATGAACAGACTAGATAATTAAACAACATCGGACCACAACCGATGGAGACAGTTGGTAGAGAGAATCGAAAGGAGTAACAGCCGAAGATAGAGAGAGACGCCGTGTAGTCCCGGCGGAGTAGAATAGGCCACCCTTACTCTTACGAGGTGTCGTAAAAGGCGACTAAGGTAAAGCTGCTGGCATGATCATCAGCACCCAGAGAAGGAAAACTCAGCATTTATATCAAAACCGTCTGCCAAGCGTGGTGAGTATGGCAATTACCCCTCATGTGATTGAGGGAGGCCCGTGCCCCAGCAGTGGGGACTTAAATGGGCTGATGATGATGATGATGATGATAGAGAGAAAAATTACTACAACTTTAATGATATAGGATTACATCTTTCATTCTATTCAATTTCCATTACGGCGCCCCCTGTCAAAGTTATACGCGGCAAAAGATTTTTGTCGCGTAACATTTCGGGGCTACATTGTCTCCATACAAATCAAGGCTCAAAGACTGAGCTTGTTTTTACGAGACGTGTTTAATTAAATCCCCTACGTGCGGGACATGTTAACCACAGGATTAATCTTAACAGCTGCGTTTTTTTAATTACGCGGGCTCATTTACGTGTGAGTGACGTGAGGGCAAAAATAAACGAAAATGTTCCTAAGCTACAGTGGAAGTGACAGTACAGTCTGACAATAAAATTTTGATGCTCACTGTACCTAGTTAAAGCACGATCATTCAAAGAATTCGTAACGTTAACTGTATCCGTCTGCTCGTCTTTTTTATGACATAGGTGGCAGACGAGCAGACGGATCACCGGATGGTATGCGATTTCCGCCGCCCATGGTCACCCGCAACACCAGTGGTAGTCACGAGTGCGCTGCCAACCTTTAACTTAAGGTGACGGGTAGGGCATACTAGTGACGCCAATTGATTTTAATTATTAGTTACTAAACCGGATCTATTTTAAACAATTACGGGGTTACAACCTCTCGGCAAACAGCATGGTTATTTAATAAATAGTATAACTGTTTGCCGAGAGGTTTTAACCCCAATTTTTTTTAAAAATAAATCCAGTTTAGTAGCTAAAAATTAAAATCGATTCGCGTCGCTAGTGTGCCCTATCTGTCACCTTAACAGCTTTAACAGTGGGAGAGCCACGCTTCGTTATGAATGGGCCGGCTCGACCGTAGTAATACCACGTCCTCACAGAAAACCGGCGTGAAGCAGTGTATTTCGCTACGTGAGTGAGGTTACCAGAGTCCCGATCCAGGGGAAGGGGGGTTCAAATGTAACCAGAGCACTTGTGACACCACTGGCGTTAAAGGTTTCCATGGGTGGCGGTAATCGCTTACCATCAGGTGATCCGTCGGCTCGTTTGTCACCTATATCATACAAAAACCATAAAAAAAAACTTTAAACATTGGCTCGACCCGGAAATCGAACCCAGGACCCGGTAATTAAAACTGTGAGGTAGTAATCACAAACAAATACGTCATCCAGTGAGTTGTGGAATTAAACACATTTCTAAATCCTATGTATACAGGGTGTATCTGTGAACATTTACAACCCTTTAACCATGTGTTCTACGAACCATTCTAAACAACATTTGTTCAACGACTTTTCGAAATTCATCGAATTTTTTTTCGACTCCCCATACAAAATGACCAAGTTACGTGACCGACTTTGTATGAAAAGTTGAAATTTTTTCATTCGGATTTTAAAAAGTGATAGAACAAATGTTGTTCATATTGGTTAGTAGAACACGTAATTAAAGGTATGTAAATGTTCATAGATACACCCTGTATATTAAAAATTGTCTGAATAATAAATTTATTCTAATTTGAAATATCCACTTTATCGTCACAAACAGTGCTGGATAAGAATTTTTATCTTAAAATTGTATTGTACAATAGAATATGTCCTAACGAGGGTTCCACAAAGAGTTACAAAGAACCCGTCGATGCAACTCAAACGCTCTTAGATCGAAACAAGATTTCGGATTTAGTTCCTTTGGTAGCTTTTTACTCCTTTGGTAGCGCTTAACTCTTTTAGTGCTATAGGCGTATAGTTAGACGTCATTCGTGTTGCTAACTATTGTTTGACTATCGATTCATACAAAAATACATACATTGACGTGGTTCCGTACTAAGTAGCTGAAGAGTAGTCTCAGCAGAATCTGTAGGTCGATAAAACGCTATATTCTCCCGTTTTATTGAGTGATTGAGACTTAGACTGACTTCGACTGTTGAGAACTCACTCGGCGGCAGCAATCGCTTTACCATCAGGTGATCCGTCTGTTTGTCTATCACTTAATCACATAAAAAAGCATTTTACTCGAAACTGGAATTCAAGACCAAAAAATACTACGAACAGATACGTCACTGTCAAATCTTCCAAAGTCACGAATGTCAATGTGAAATAACGTTTTCGGGTTTCGCCAACCTTTTTGTTATATGCTTCTTATAGTCTATTCCAATTATGAAGTCCTTTTTAACTGGTGTAATTAGTTCAGTACTAGGGAAGTACCCCTAAAATCGATACCCAGTGGCCTCGATTCTCGATTTGTAACCAATTTTAATCGAATTAACTTTCAAGAACTACGGTTAATAGAAATTGTCGAAAGAACACTTTTAGGCATGCAAAACTTCCAATCTTGTTTTTTGTCGAAAAAGAAATGCACGATTGTAATCGATGGACGATCAAAATGATCTTGAAGACAAACTCTCGCGCTTAACTACGCAAAACTATTTTTGGCATTACAACCAACAATAAATGACATTCAACAACAAACAAAATAAAAAAAAAACGCGTACGTCTTATGGTCTTCGTAGGCTTTTTTGCACTTGTCTCGTACCTACTGATTGAAGTGACAAATAAAATGGCAGATGATGATTGATGAACACGGATGTTTAAAATTAGCGAACATAGAATTTTGTATCTCTTAAACATGCCCTTTTAAGCCAATCACCACGTTCAATGTTTAGATCAAGTTAATTTATTTTGTTATTTAAACAGTTTAAATATTACCTGCAAATGACTGTACTTTTTATTACGTTTTATCTTAGACAATTTAACACGGCACGTGGCACGTGGACGATTTCCCCTCTGCCAAAGTACACGACCAACGTGATTCAACGTTCGGTTCTTTTTATAAAATCGCCATTTCGAATTCGTATCTATCGCTGAGCGGAACTCGTCAAAATGATTGTTGTGCAGTTTTTACTTGCGTACGACGATCAGAAAAATCTAATTAATCTTTCTTATCACGCATAAGTATTTCTTTAATAAAATTAACGTTATTTCACAGAATAATAATATTTTTCATCTAAATATTTTGCGACAGAAATAACTTCAAATGACAATAGGCGATATTATATACGTTGACACGATCTTTCTCGATCTTGATTAGTGTTAAAATAAAAAAATAAAATAAAATATTGTTTATTTCAATAAAAGTGTACAAACATATATCTTTGTGGCAGGTTACTCCTTGTAAGCAAAAGATGCCTGTGTCAGGAGCCACCGCTCTTCCTTTCTTTACATACATTTTAGGGATAGGTACACATATTATTATTACTATATTCTATAGGTAACTTAGACGGTAGGTACAATACAATACTTTTATATATGTGTATGTGTGTATGTGTTGTGACAATGATAGAAAGAATGAATAATAAATTAATGTCTCACTATTTGACTTTTTTATGTTACCACCTGAGCAGATTGGATTTTCTTTTTACTCGACTCTACTGTCGGGGATACCGATCTCACGAAAAATTGGAGTCGTTGGAGTCTCGAAGAGATTTTGGCTCTCTTTGCCTCTTCTATAGGCTCTTCCATGGAGAGTGCTCCGTGGAGCTGTTTAATATCATACCAGGGTAACCATTCTACAATCGCACGACTAGACGCTGCGGCAAACTTCACCAATACTACCTGGAACCAATCCCTTCCAGAACGCTTCGTTTCCAGCGCTCCTTTATCCGACGCTCGTGCAAACTCAGGAATGAGCTTTCAGCCGCGGTGTTCCCTGAACGTGTTTTTAAACGAGGTTAGAAAGGAGTTCTTCTTTCACGGTAGGCAGCGGCATGACTGTGCTCCAGCATTGTTGATGTCTATGGGCGGCAGTTACCGTTTACCATCAGACGGGCCGCCAGCTCGTCTGCCTATTATAAGAAATAAAAAAAATAGATATACTTTGTTACACAAAATAGACAACCTAAAAAAAAATAGGCATTACAGAAACTTAAATGTACTTAAAACTGTTTCACCAATCCAACCCTTTCACCATCCTGTTGACCGCCCAGACCACTAGGCCAGGCCACTGAGGTATTAAATTATAACTTTTCTAGTACTTATCTGCATTTTCGCTGCTGTGAGCAAGTGATTCATCAATGTTCGTAAACATCAATACGTTACCATTTCATTTCATTACTTATTCATATCTAGACCATCACTAAACTCCTCTCCCCCCCCCCCTCCCGACGCAAATATTGGCACATTTTTTAAAACTTACACGTCCCGTGTTAAATTGTCTAAGCGTTTTATTGTATAATTGCCGCCACATTCATTTTCATTCGCAAATGATTGGTTTAAATAACTGAATACTTGAGGCACGTCACTATGTTTAAAAGTAAAACACAAACCACAGTACGTAAGCGCAATCGCGCAATTTTTTTTAAATTTTATTTTGAAGTTTTGATTATTTTGAGCATTATTAAAAATACGTTAATTTTGCTTGTGAATTAATTGTAGGGTGTTTTTGTATAATTGTATATTTTAAAAATGACGATTTACTACCAAATACAAAAAGAGATGTTCAATTGGGTTTATATGAAACTTGCATAGTTACGTTCTTCAAAATGTCAAAAAGGACTTCATCATTGGAACAGAGTATAGTATCAGCTGGCACAATTCATTAATTAGAATTTTCTCAAGAAATAGAAACTAAATTACAAACTTTATTTTCAACTCAACTAACATTGACAAAATTTTATTGCAAAGAACTTAAATAAATTGAATTGCCCATGAACACAATTATGCGCAAGTGTGGTATAATATTAAGACAGTATGGAAAAGTTAAATAAAATAATTTTTTGATTAATTATTTTCATTAATCTTCATCTTCACCAGTACTAATGTCGGTCTACCCACCTTCGTAGTCTTTTACTACACGCACCTGCGGTACCACTGTTCACTAACTCACTATATTCTCGCACCTACAACGTTTACAGTATCTGGCCGCGAAATGAGATTTATGTTTTTTACATTTTCGAATCACCTGAGTTCAGATTTTTTTTTGTACTTGGTAATTTAATTGCTTCCCTGACAAGTCTTTTGCTGTTTAAATTTCGTTACAATCAATAAAACTGATGGGGGCGCTACTGATTCGTAAAAAGGCTCTTAATATCCGAAATTGTACATAAAATGTCTATAATGCCTAGAACTTAAGTTGTGTATTTTATGAAATAAAGTATTATCTATCTATTTATTTAGCCAACGCTCAACTCGTAACATGAAAGTTAATCTATAAGAGTCACGTCATGCCACTTTGATTATGTATGCTACTGCTAATATTTACGCTAGTTTTGCCGAATAATCGACACTTGCCTAATCGATTATATTATTTTCACCCTTAGTAATCTAGTAATCGATTTTACTATCAGTAATATCGATACAATTGATTAAATCGATGTTCATTTTTGGTCGAATCGGTTGAATCGATACTGGAATGAAGCTGATACTGTCGATTATAATCGATTATTCTGCAATTATTTCGTCAATTAAAATAATTGTCATTTATATTACGCTTTCTTAGACATCTTCTGTATGAAAGATCATTATAATAATATCTAGAAATAATTACAGATTAATCGATAGGATCATCTATTTAAACGATTATAATTGAATAATCGATCTGTTGTCTGATATTTGTAACACAATTGCTTAAGCTACTTAGTACGGAATCAGGTCAATGTATAAGATGTTGTGAGAATTATTGTTATTACTTTTATGAAAATCGATTTAATCGATAATATCGAGAGTACAATCGATTATTAGATTATTTGGGCCCTATTTACATAATCGATTAATAATCGATGCACAATCGATTTTCCGGCATCATGAATATACGCTATGGTTATAAATTACCAATGCTGTTTTGCAGCTATCCGACATTTGTTCTGCCAATTACAATTAGCATGATCGTCAGCAAACTAACGACACAGCAACAAACATACTGATCGACTGATACACTGATTGCCTATCAATGTTGCCAATCTAAAAGAGTTTTTTTTTATGTGATAGGTGGCAGACGAGCAGACAGGTCGCCTGATGGTAAGCGATTTCCGCCGCCCATAGACACCCGCGACACCAGTGGAGTCACAAGTGCACTGCCAATCTATAAACCTAAAACCTTTATTTTTGTGGCGACACCTACCATCGCCCGAAGAAAGAAGTTCCCCATTAGTACCATCCTACCAGCAGCAGATGGCGCTAATCTGACAGATCATACACAGAATTCTCATACGATCCTACATCGCGAAAGCAAAGTTCGTAGACCAACTTGAGATAAATACGACAAACCAAGATGGTACACTGGACCATGGTCCCCGAGCCAATAACACCCGGCTCGGCGGAAGATCTTCCCTTTTCGTGGGAACAATTCCAAATTCCTACATATTTATATAACTGCGATAACCGTAGGAGAGCCACGCTTCGGCATGATTGGGCTTAGCCTAGCTCTAGCTACTTGGCCGTGTGGTCCCCGGCAGAGTAGAATAGGCCACCCTCACTCTTACCGAGGTGTCGTAAAAGGCGACTAAGGTAAAGCTGCTGGCATGATCATCAGCACCCAGAGAAGGAAAACTCTGCATTTATATCAAAACCCTCGCCAACCCGTCTGCCAAGCGTGGTGAGTATGGCAAATACCCCTCATGTGATTGAGGGAGGCCCGTGCCCCAGCAGTGGGGACTTAAATGGGCTGATGATGAGCCTAGCTCTAGTGATACCACGGTCTCATAGAAAACCGGTGTGCAGCAGCGTCTGTGCTCTGTTTCGCTGCATGAGCTAGGGTACCGGAGGTTTGGGCGCTGCCAACTTGAGCGAACTTGTGACTGGTGTTGCAATCGCCACCGCCCATGGACACTTATAATAAAACTAACTAACTAGGTTGGCGCAGCGACCCATAGTGAGTCTTGGCCTACGATAATAAGAGTCTCCATCTTGGTGGGTCTTGCTTCCTGCCAGTCTTCCATCAAGAAACCGCGCAAATCCTTATCGACCTCATCTTTCCACCGGTATCTTGGACGGCCAATTGGCAAGCATTCGCCCATTCACCAGTCGCCCTTATGGTAGGCGGCAATCGCTCGGAGTGTGTGTCGTGGGACCCGCAGCGTCAGGCGCTGGTAGCGGCGGTCGGTCAGGACCTCTCTCTCCCTAGTATAACGAGATCTATACTAGCGAGCGATGGGGCCTGGAAGGCCTACGCTGCCTTCTGCGAGCACGTCATGGTAGCGAAGGAGGCGGCGGAGCGCGAGCGAGAGCGAGATCCCCTCGCAAGCGCGCTCCGAAGGGTGAGGAGGGGGAGGAGACGCCGAGCAGATGCGCGTCTCCCCCCTCTCCGCGAAGGGAGCCCGCTGGTGCGTGGTACGGGGGCACCAGCACCAGCATTGCACAGGCTCCCTTTGCTGCCCGATAGGGACGGCTCAGTTCTCCCGGCTGTCCCTATCCCCTCTCCCGGCACGTCCGGGGGAGGAACCGCCTAGTCCGCCGAATAGGCGGACATCCGCCCGGGGGATATCGTGGAGGGAGGCTTTGGCTGTATCACCATGATACTCCCCAATATGGGCGATGAGGGAGAACCGCAGGGGGTTTAGTGGGTATGCCTTTGCCTGGCTTCTCCTTAGGAGAAGCCCCCCGCCAAAGGAGAGCCCCACATAACCCGGCCACCCCCCGGTGCTCTGGTATGCATAAGGTAGTCGGCTCATCTCTTGAGCCGGCGGCATTCCCCCTGCGAAACCAAAAAAAAAAAAAAAAAAAAAAAGGCGGCATCGCTGACGATCAGGATCCGTCTGCTAAAATAATAAAAGAAACTATTTTGATTAGATTTGACAAATATTTAAAACTGCAAATCTACAGTAAAAACTGTAAGTATGGCTACACTGAGCCAGTGTCTGAACTAATCGCACAATCACGATATATCGGTGATTAATTTAAATGGATTATGTGAAATTAATTATTTGGGCTCATATGGACGTTCACTCGCGCCGATCATCAATATTGACACTTTATTAGCTAATGGAAATCAAATGATGGCTGTTGCATAGGGCTTTTTAACAGGAAAATACATGTATGCTATATATATGTATTGCAGTATGTATGTATTGTTTATTATTAGCTATGTAATATTACTCGTTTTATTATATAAGTATGTATATTTCTGCCATTTTCAATTTCATTTATTAAACTGCTTTGCACTACCTACGTACTACGTATTCGTAATGGGGGAACGAATACGTTATTTCTTTCCTTGACCCAAAGGTTGTCTGGAAGTATTCGCTACAAGCGATGAGAAGACCGCTTTATTGTACTGTCTGTTATTGTTGAATCATACTTGTATTTGGTGTTTGTAGAATAAAGAATATCTATCTATCAGACGAGCAGATCGATTTGCTTACTTGGTGGTAAGCGATTGCCGCCGAAAATGGACTTAAAAAGCAGCTCCTTCTCCAGTTATGTTACAGTGGTGTTCCGTAGAAATGTGAGGGCAAGAGAATAAATGAAAAAATAAAAATGAAAAATCTATTTATTGGAACAGAACGGACTTCAAAACTAACTTAGAAATATGTTTACGAATGCTTAAATATTCAAAATCACTTCATTTCCAGGGGTGCCCAAAGCTGGTATCTTGAGAAACAAATTACCATTGTATTACAGAGTTTTATTTATTATGTAGCAATAATTTAATGTTGATGTTATTCCACATTAATGAGTACCTAGTACACTTGTATGGAAAGTGCACCTGTGTCTGCGTATATATAATACTTATAATACGTCCTGCGTCCTAGGATGGTAAAAGCACACTTGTGACTCAACTCTGGGTTTGGAATTTCCGTCCATGGACGGTAGTTTTTTTTTCCTTACCATAATTTCTCCCTGTTACTTATAATACAGAGGAACATCAACGTTACAATTTTCTTAACAACACAATAATATTATATGTACATCTTATAATAATCTTATACTACAAAATAACAATATTTTATGACAATTATTGTATTTTATCTATTTTTTTTATTACAATGGAGCAAATCTTCTAAGCGTATTCCATAAAGAACCCTCTGGTTCGCCGGTCGGCAAGGAATCCACCGTATGACATTCCCTCAATCGTAGCCAACATTCCTGGTCTCAACTTGCTGGCGTTGAGAACCAAATCTCGGGCATTCATCGAGAATGTGTTCCGCGGTCTCTTCTTTGGCAGAATTGCATGGACACGAAGAGGATGCCTTTAGCTTGAACCGTTTCAGAACCTGGGTTCGAAGTGAGTTGGGAATCCATTTTTCCGAAAGTCGGTAGGACGCCCTCACATCCGGAAAGAATTTCCTAGTTAAGGCGCCAGAACCACTTGCGCTGTAACGCCTCTGCCACTCCTCGATAGTCTCCTGCCGTAGTTGATATTTGATGCACGACACCGGTATGTCACCGTAATCGGGGGCGGTCTAGTGGGCGGTAGTTATCGCTTACCATCAGGTGATCTGTCTGCTTCCTAAAATATCCAACAATCCATCATCTAAGTCTGTCATTTACAGTTGCATCCAAAGCCAACTTGATCTAGGATTTGAAAAACCTATCAAATTACAATGAAGTACCTTCTGACTTTCGCAGCCCTTAAACAATTCAACCAGACCAATAATCTCAACCATTGAGAAACTATCCGAAACGTGTAGGTTCACATGTGCTTACCCACTGATGGTATCTGTAGGATGACAACTTTATGTTAAATTAGGTCCCACGATTAGATGATACATTCACTGTTTCCATTGAGGCAGGGGAGGTGTCGTCTCGTCAGGCGCGGGCCAGTGGGGCGGAACAGACAGCGGGACAACTTCCACAATAAAACTTGTGGCGGTATCGAACCGCGGCGAGATAGCGGCTGTTGCGATTGGTTTTACACCATACAAATTCATCTGAAAACGAGTAGTCTTTTGTATAGTTGTGACTCTCTCTCGTCGGTTCTCCATGTGTGAGGATCTTGGTCGGCATTATGGCTGCATCTAGAGCAGTTGATCTGCCTTCACTTGTTTCTGACTTACACATCTCTTATGACTGCGAGGAATTCGGAGGACGGCAAATCTTTTAACCGATCGTCCCAGCTTGTTGGTGAACGACCACGCGATCTTCTGCGTTCGGTGTTCCCAACCACAATCAGTTTTCCCGATTTTTTCTGCGCATATACATAATAGTGATACAAGTTGCCGGCATACGATGGCAGCTACATATAAGGGAATTTCTCTCGTGAAACCTCTCGTTTCACAGCGAGTTTTCATACCTAAAAATGAACGAAGAGCGTAGATAAGTTAACATAGTAAAAGACGTCTTTGCCCGCGCGCTGATGCGCGCCGAAGGGCAAGGAGGGGGAGGAGACATCAGGTGCGCGTCTCCCTCCTCTCTGTAGAGGAAGCCAGTCGGTGACCGGTGCGGAGGCATCCGCGCCGACACTGTACAGGCTTTGTTTGCAGCCCGGTAGGGACAGTTCGGCTGCCCCTATCACTTCCTCAGCTTACCCGGAGGCAGTAATGTCGGGCCTTTGCCTGGGGTCCTCCCCAGGCAAAGGCCCGCTAACAGCACGTTCCTACGTGAAGGGGGAAGTCAGATTCTCATGTCCTGTCCCCACTCTGGCGAGGACAGGAGCACTCCAGGAGTTTGAAATCTTGAGACCCTGCCAACACGGGAATAGTCCGATATAACCCGTCCGCCCCCGGTGGACGGGTATGCGTAATTGCATTTCTCCTGGGAGATAAAAAAAAGTGTAAGACGTCTTCCGGGGAAGGTCGTGCCCGGGACGAGGACGATGAGGGAATGTCGCTGTTTTATAGTTGGCGATGTGCTCCAATCTCTACTTCAGTATTGACCCTTGAGAGTATGTACGTATGTCAATCTAAGAAAATTGTAATATTTGGATAGAAAGTCGTCCCATGTAAATCCCTTCTAACTTGGCATAATCTATTCTGTGTCGCTCTGGCTTTTGTATTCCGATTGATGAGTCGCAGCGGGTTGTTTTGCTCGAGCGCCGGTCACTTCGCTTCGCCTGGAGATTTTTGGCACCGCATGAATTGCAAAATGAAGAATATAGCTGTTTCTTTTTGAGGTTAGAACTTTGTACATACTGTGTAAATGTTTTTTTTTACAATACTGACGTGTTTTTGATGAATGATGGAAGCTTAGTGGACACGAACGCGCCTTCCATAAGGTGGTTGTGGGTCGAATCCGAACATGCAACCTCTCAATTTATCAAATCTACGAGTATGTGCCAATTTCTACCAGGCTTTTTAGGGTTCCGTAGCCAAAATGGCAAAAATGGAACCCTTATAGTTTCGTCATGTCCGTCTGTCCGTCTGTCCGTCTGTCCGTCTGTCACAGCCGATTTACTCGGAAACTATAAGTACTACAGTGATGAAATTTGATGGGAATATGTGTTGTATGAACCGCTACAAAAATATGACACTAAATAGTAAAAAAAGAATTGGGGGTGGGGCCCCCCATACATGTAACTGAGGGATGAAATTTTTTTTTTCGATGTACATACCCGTGTGGGGTATCAATGGAAAGGTCTTTTAAAATGATATAAAGTTTTTTAAAAAACATTTTTCTTAAAGTGAACGGTTTTTGAGATATCAGCTCTCAAAGTCGTAAAAAGTATGTCCCCCCCCCCTCTATTTTTATAACTACGGGGTATAAAATTCTAAAAAAAATAGAGGTGATGCATGCTAATTAACTCTTTCAACGATTTTTGGTTTGATCAAAGTATCTCTTATAGTTTTTGAGATAGGTTGATTTAACTGTAATTTTGGACTTTGCTGCTACGGAACCCTTTGTGCGCGAGCCCGACTCGCACTTGGCCGGTTTTTTTATTCGACCGTGGTAAAGCCTCACTTCGGCATGAATGGGCCAGCTCGACCGGAGTGCCACGGCCTCATAGAAAACCAGCGTGAAACAGCACTGTGCTGTGTTTCGCTGCGTGAGTGAGGATACCGGAGGCCGAATCCGGGGGAAAGGGGGGTTAAAAGGTTGGCAGCGCACTCGTGACTCCACTGGTGTCAAGGGTGTCCATGGGCGGCGGCAATTGCTTACCATCAGGTGATCCGTCTGCTCGTCTACCACCTATACTATACTTAGACTTGATTTTTTATTCTTAGGCTCGTCTGACATATAAAAAAGTCTCGGTGGTGAGGGAAACCATTGTGAGGCAACCTGCACGTTCAGGATAGTTTGTGAAACGTGTACCCATTATCCAGTCGGTAGGGTTCCCCTGTCTAAGGGTTGCGAAGGTCAGACGGCAGTGGCTACATTGTAATTATCAGATTCTCCGAATCCTGGATGATAGTCCAAGCGTACCCTGGGCTCCGAAGCGATAGCTTTGGACGCAAGCGGGAATTACATGCAAATATGAGGAACGTAACGCTCTGTTGGTCAAGTGGATTAATTACCGGGCCGTGATCTCGGAGCCCTGGGACCTGGGTTTGATTCCCGGGTCGAGAAAAAAGTACCTATGTTTCGAATTTTTCGAACATTGCTCGGGTTTGTAATCACCAATCCGCATTAGGCAAGCGTGGTGGTTAAGCCTAATCCCATCATAGTAGCGATAACTTGATTTCTATGATGGAGGCCTTTGCCCTGCAGTGGGATAGTACATAGTACCAACCTGCCCATTGTTTTCTGCCTTGCGCTACTGAAACTGGCTACTGCTGATTTTTTACCGTCATTTATGTAAGTTCTTATGTACTGAGCTACCGTTCTTGAATATCTATATCTATCTATACTATTTAAAAAGAGAAAATATTTGTTGGTCTTTCCCAAATCAACGCACAGCCGACACAACTGATCAGAAAATCATGGAATTTGGAACATAGGTTACTATTTATTAAGTACATGCGCACTAAGAAGGGTTTTTAAAAAATTCAATCTCTAAATGGATGGAATGGGCCATTAATGTTCGTATGAAAGTCGTTCAGTTTTGATGTTAAAGATTTTGAAAATGTGATAATGTTATGTATTAAAAAAAAATTACCTGTTTCAGTTTTTTTTTTGTAAATTCAACCCACAGAGGGGTCAAATGTGGGTAAAAACATTATATGAAAAATTCGTCATTTTTAAAACTAGAGTCATGAAAATTGGGTTTTGGGTCTTTTTTGTCTTCAGCTCCTAAAGAGGTAAGAACTTCGTAAGAATCTTCAATTCTTCCACCCGGGAATTCGTGGCACCCCTGGTCCCGGCGCCTCACCCGCTTCCGTCATCGCTGGCTCGGCCTCCGGTACCGCAGGGCACTTAGGGCCTTGTATTAGTTTTAATTTCAATAGGGGGGGGTTGGGCCTACACCCACCACGCTGGCCAAGTGCGCGTTGGTGGGGAATGCCAGAGCCTCTTCCGTTGTGCAGCAGGGTGCGCCACGTGTTGGGCGGGATCCCTTACACCCCCCAAGGGGTGACATGCACGCCAATAAATTGACCACAATGGATGCATAGGATTGCGCGAAATAGAGGAGTCGAAACTAAGATGATGCTGCCGAGAGTCGAGAAAATTGGTATTTGGACAATAAAAGTGTGTTTAAATTAAATTTTATACAAATTAATATAAACACATTAATTTAAATTAAATTTGTGTACAATTTAATTTAAACACACTTTTATGTATTTTATTTGAATTAAATAGATGAACATTATGTACTTATTTGAATTCCTGCTAAGAAAGAAGAAAAGACCAGGTTTTGAAAAATTATGTCCCGTAACGAAGTAAGGGCGGGCCATTAATTAATTATAATCTTGTACATAATGCAGTTTTTTGATTTTTTTAATTTATAAAATTGTTTTTTACAACCAAAATGTACGTGACATCTTCACTGTATAACTCATAATTCAGTCAAACTTGCGAAAAGATGTCATTCCCTGACGCTCAAAAGGAGCGATGGCTTGTAATAAAATTATTTCATCTCGTATCTAATAATAAACGTTCTTGAGCTCTTCGGTAAGAGATATACGACAGTACCGGGAGCTCGCAACTTCGCTGAATTTATTTAATCCCGTCAAAGGGAGGAAGGAAGGGATATGTTTATTTTCAATTTGGAGCAACTGTGACATTAGGCTGAATGAACCTTCCCCTCCTGCCTTTGGAGTGAATGGTGAAGTCACAGGATAAAGTTATTAAAACTTGGGTGCTTACATTTTTTACTGCTTGAATTGGAGTAAAACTTAAAATCTGTAATTTGAAACATATTTTTTTTGTATAATAAGTGGCAGACGAGCAGACGAATCACCTGATGGTAAGCGATTGCCGCCGCCCATGGACCCTCATTCTTCACACCTCCTCACTTTACGGCGGGTAGTACGGTGGTGAAATTCAGCAGCGGGTATTAACTCAAACAACTCCTCGGAACAGTCACCTATGGAAAAGGCGGTAAAAGACACATAGAGATGAGACTTTACTCCGCAGGGACATTTGGCTTTGAATTAGAAACTTGGCTTGGCTTACTATACAATTGAGTAAAAAGATAAACTTACTTAGCTATAACTATTCGTGTCTCGATTTTGTTATTTCCTAAAGTTCAAAGCTACCTGAGTTGGCCTTTATTCATTTACGCAAAAAGAGTCTGTACAACACACGTCGATATTATACTTATATTTCCCATTTTTCGCAAACTTGCGGCTTTCCTGTTTTCGCAAACTGACTGATTTAAACTTCGGAGACTTATGAAACCGCGGAAAAAGCGTAATTTACTTATGAGATTCAATTTTGTAGGTGCTCAATCTTTTTGTAACTCCAGTTCCGACTTAGCTGAGGTTTACAAATTGTAGCCCTTTCAAAAATATATTAATAATATCAAACACATTTCATCTACTACATGTATAATCGAATAGTAGTATCGATTTTATTACTGTATTTTTTCTCGAATGAGTTGTCACGTGGACAAATTGCCCGATTTCATCAGATATAATCTTCATAGACTTATATCTATTTTTTAATAATCCTCCAACCGATTACAGTAACGGGGACCAATCTCAACGATCAGCCACTTACGCAGGATATTTATTGTGCTCAAGTGTGTGCGCAAACACATGAACACTCTCTATTTTCTTACTCTCATATTCCGATGGGATTTCAGCGTGACACGACTGGAGGGGTATTGGGCGCAGGAAAAACAGTTTAACGTGCTTTCCGAGGCACGGAGGTACATGACCGCTGACTTCCAGACTCCGGGCTGACACTATTAATATCTTACCGAAATCTTAGGTACAAACAGTACACCACACAGTAACCACTGCGCCACCGAGGCAGTCTTTTTTTAAGCCCCGACGCAAAAACGACGGGGTGTTATAAGTTTGACGTGTCTGTGTGTGTTTGTGTCTGTGTGTGTCTGTCTATGGCATCGTAGCTCCGGAACAAATGAACCGATTTTGTTTTTGTTTTTTTTTTGTTTGAAAGATGAATAAGGAGGGAGTGTTCTTAGCTATGTTGGATAAAAATCGATCCAAGATGGCCGCCGTCACAAAGATTTGGATTTTATGTTTTAACACTACTCCCACAATATGGGTATCATATAAAAGGGCTTGAGTAGCAGAATATATTAATTGTGAAAAATTTCAAATCCAAGATGGCCGCCGTCGAAAATGACGAATAACCTATTTGTTGTTCCAACTGCCTCAATATAGGTATCAAAGCTTTAGTTGTGTCGGGGGTTTTTAAAATTTTTAATTTATTTTTTTATGTGATGATCATACTCATCACCGGATGAAGCAATACTGCCACCCGCAGTGGATTAACAACTGCATTGCTAAACTTTTTGCTCCCATTTTCAAATTGGGCCTCCGGTATCCTCACTCAAAAGATGCAGTGATGCTGTGATGTAAGAGATAAATAAATAAAATATTTATTGCAAATAACTTAAATCTATCACAAATTCATGCCGAAGCGTGGCTCCCCCATGGTTAAACATTTGATATTAGAATTTTCATATATGCGTAATTTATACATTTATGTAACGTTAGGCAGGGATCATTTCACTGAGTATTTTTTTCCCTAGTATGGAAAAAATAGTTCAGCGTTTTTCGTTAGATGGAGCTTATAAAAAGCAGAAGGAGTTTTAAGTTATTTTGGTAGATGTCACTTTAAAACAATGACCAAAGCCACCGGCTCACAATAGTAAAATTAAATTAATAAATCAGAGATCCAGAAAGTATTGAGAAAGTATTGTTTAGCAAATAAATGAATCCCGATCTGAAGGTGGCCGTTCTACATAGCCGTTGAGAATTGGTCGTTTTCCTCTAGGTGGCGCTAGAATTAGCTAGTCGACCGATGACTCTATCTCAGTATATATAAGTTACTATAAAGGTAATTATCCTTTTCCGCTATTGCGGAAATTGCGGAACAGCCTCGCAGTACGTTGTTTCACGCTGGTTTTCTGTGAGGTGGAGGTCGAGCTGGCCCATCCATGCCGAAGCGTGGCACTTCCAGTTGCAAAGAGTGTAACGTTAGACGAAATTCCTCGCATCCCCAACAATCTTAGCCTTTTCCGCTGTTGCGAGCAGAGACTTTGGGCTCAGCGCGCAGGCGCTACTGATCCCGAAGTCTGTACGAACTAACTTTATTCTAAGGACTCCCGCGCATGACCGACTTCGACGAAAACTTTTTTGTAGTCGTGTGAGCAGGTGTGATGAAGTTTGGATCGGATTAATAAGATGGAAAAACTGTAATATCTGTTTAAGGGTCCCGTACTTTGCAGAATATAGAACGTTGAAATTGGTTTGGTATAAGAAACACTTTTTTTTGGGTGATAGGTGGCAAACAGGCAGATGAATCAGTGGAGTCACAAGTGCGCTCCCATTTTTAAGCTCCATTTCTCCTCCAATTGGGCTTCCGATATCCTTAGCACAGACGTCAGAATAACTATTCTGTAACTATTTGGGGGATTTCTACCATGTACCTTGTTCTTAAGTTTCCGATATTCGTCGCCATGGTCACGGATTAACTGAAGTTTTTTCGGGTAAGTTGTTACTGGCAGACAAATCTAATTTAGTCTAATTTTAATGACCATGACAGTTTAAAACAATATATAGCACAGACGTTATTTCACGTCGGTTTTCTGTGAGGTGGAGGATATCACTCCGGTCGAGCTGACCCATTCATGCCAAAGCGTGGCTCTCCCAGTTGCAAAGACTGTAACGCTAGACGGAATTTCTCGCATCCCCAACAATCTTAGCCTTTTCTGCTGTTGCGAAGCAGCCTCTCAGCGCGCAGGCGCTACTGAGCCCAAAGCCTGAGCGAACTAACTTTTGTTCTAAGGACTCCCGTGCATGACCGACTTCCACGGGAACATTTCTGTACTGAGAAGGTATGATGAAGTTTGGGTCGGATTAAATACCTGCATGTTCAAGAGTCCATTTATCTGAGACCCTAAACTTATTTGGTATAAGTAACATAGTTTCTTTTCAAGAATACTCGAAAGGCTTAAAATACCTACAAGACTTCTGAAATTCCTGGTTAAATAAAAATCATTGAATTATTTTTTTAACACTGCTATTGTGTATCGAGTGAGCTGTCACGGACAACTTGCTTGGACTTAATAGAATCTTAAAACCCGCGATTGCGTTTAGTGTGGTATCAGCATAATCCGTAGGTCGATAAAACGTAAAACACCAGCGTTTTATTGAGTGACTGTGACTTTGACTGACTTCAACTGTTGACTACCCACTTATTCTCAATAAGTTACTTGACATTGGAAAGATGTCCTCAGGTAGAGTCATAATATAAAATAATATGCTGTTCAGAATTATTTGTATGTTTACAGCATAAATAATATAGCTTAACATGTCTAAATGTACTGTACCGACTATTTAGTGTTACCAATAAATGAATTGGGTAAGTAGAAAAGCATACCCCGTGCTCTAGAGATATGGCTTTGTTGAAAGCTTACCCGGTTGCGCTACCAGGAGCCCAATTCTCAGAATTATCGATGTGAAAAACCAAGCTGATATCGTTTGAATGAAAACCGTAAAAATCTATAAATCACAAAAACATAGTTATAGTCGATTTTCCATACCGAGCTTTTTTATTCGTCTTACTCCCTTATCGAGGGCATTATAAAAAAAATGCCTTCCCATACGATTTGCACCAATCGAAATCAGCTGATTACTTTTGTATGGGAAGGTGATTTTTTTTATCCTGGGGGAAAATGTTTGTTTTCATTAGTATAATGCTCTCGATAAGGAAGTAAGAAGTTTAAAAAGCACGGTGTATAAATATCACAATCACAAGTGGAGATGCCCTGTTGGTCTAGTGGTTTAAGTACCGGGCCGTGATCTCAGGGTTCTAGGTTCGATTCCCGGGTCGAGTGAAAAGTATGTTTCGATTTTTTCGGACATAGCTCAGGTTTGTGATCACCAATCCGTATTTGGCAAGCGTGGTAATTAAGCCTTATCCTATCATAGTAGCGATAACTTGATTTCTATGATGGAGGCCTTTGCCCTGCAGTGGGACAGTTTATAGGCTGATTTAAAAAAAAATGTTGAGATGATAAAAATACTTGAAGCCCAATTCTCGTGCTCGTGATATTTTGAAAACATGGCGGATATCACCTGAAAACCATACAAAAAAACTATGTTTTAGTGATTTATGTCGTATGAAACAAAATGTCACGATCACGAGAATTGGGCTTCTGATTTAAAATTATAGAAAAGAAGTCGCTCGTTTCCGCCCAGCCTTAGCCCTCTTACAAGCAGACACTTGTTTTGCAAGTATGTTTGCGCTTCTTGTAATCTGCTCAAGTTTCGCTCTTCTTAAACTGAAAGTCTTAAACGAGCTTAATATAATTAAATTCATTGTTAAACCCCCGCTCCCGTGTTAAGCCTTGGCCGATTATTATACTGTTAGGCAGGGAGAAGGTTTTAGGAGAATCATTTAAATGACAGTTATGAGAATGTGAGCTTCCAACATTCAGTTATAGAAACATCAACATTACCGGTACATTTTTGTTTTCATTTGAAGATAGTCGTCATAGCATTATAGATCAAAGACCTTTCTTAACTGCAACAAATTGACAGTACTTAGTGATATGTATTACCTACTTATGGAGCTTAGTACCGGAAACTGCCTTCGTGATATAGTAGACTATTTACTTAAATACATATTATACTATTGTTGATAGTGTTGATGGAAATTGCTATTATTAGATGAAAAAATCGATCAATTGTTGAGTAGGTACAACACTAAAGATGGTTTCACACACAGGTTATAATAGTTATCTGATCTGTGTTATCACACCATTAAACTCATGATTGCAATTTTTTCCTCGAATTTGAATATGTTATATTCTTGTGCTATATTCAACAAAACGAAGAGACGATTTTATTGTAAAACTGGTGGCCCGCCCTCACTTTATTTTAGAAAGTTATTTTGCTATTAGTTCCAATATGTACCAACAGATGTGGCTGGGTGTCGGATCCATCGCGCTAGTGTTTTGCCTTTTCGGTTTGTACATAAGATTTGTCGCTTTATATATAATTTAGCTCTTTATAATAGCAAAGGATAAAATAATGAAATTTAGTTACAATACTAGAAGTATCTCTCTATTTTTCAGAATCAAAATAGCGATTATATTGTATGGAAATGACGTTTCCTCGTATCATTATGACAAATTCAATATTATTTCAACATATGTTTTCCGGTTGGTCGACTGTGATACTCTTTTGCATATAACCAGCTCCTGATAAAATCATCATAACTAATGAAACGTCAATATTTTAATGGCGCGTTGCATTTAATTTTGTTCGGCTCCTGATTGATTTGAATGTGGGGTTTTGTTATGGAAAATGTAACGATCCAATCAAAATATTTACCCTCGTGTGGCGTTTTGACGTTCTCTCCACTTTGTATTGTAGTCAGTCATAATATCAAAAGGCTTTTGGAAATTCGAAATATTTCATATTATTTAAATTAGGGCTCTCATAAAACTATAGCCATGGCTCAGGTAAGCTTTCTTCAGGCCATGGCCTACGCTAAGTGAACTTCTTTTTGCTGACACCCTAACAGGGTGCATGTGCCGTACTTTTATTATATTTGTTAACTCTGTAATACCACATGTAACGCAATAAAATATTAGAATTGAATTGAATTGACCATCATGACACACCACTCAAAATATGTTTATTGCCCAGCCAGCCATTATTCGTCATTTTGTTAAAACTGATCGCTTTTAGCGTTATTTTGATAGTTATTTACGGGATTTCTACCATTTTTTTATTGCTCAAAATAGGCAGACGTGCTTGCAGTTCATCTGATGGTAAACGGTAACCGCCGCTCATAGACATCAACAATGACGGAGCACAGTCATGCCGCTGCCTACCGTGAGAGAAGAACTCTTTTCAAACCTCGTTTAAAAAAGGACATGTCATAGCGATCAGGAAACACCGCGTTTTTTGTACCTTTATTTTGAGTTTCCGATATCAAACTCCATAATATCGGAAACTAAAAAATAAGGTACATATTAGAAATCCCGTAAATAACCATTACAATGTTAGTGACCATGAAAGTTTAAAACAATATATTGATCGCTTTTTCTTCTAATTTTGTAACAACTGGTTGGTACTTGTGACTCCAATGAATATAGGAATGAATGAATGAAAATACTTTTACTACCACGTAGGTACACTCACAACACCACCGATGTTTCGAGTGTACCTACGTGTACCTATGTAATGATCTATTCGGCTGCCATCAATCACATAAAAACTGGTCATTTTGTATGGAAGCGTGCAATTGTTTTTGTGATTTCCCACTATCTTTTTTAGTTCTAGATAAATAGTTAATATAAAAAAAGTTCCAAGCAGTATCATACCTTCGAAAGGATGGCTTTTGTAAGACAATAAAAACGCATGGTGTACAAACGTATAGACACGTCGAACAGTGCCAAAGGCGCCCGACGCACCGGCCCACGCGTCCATTACTCAGCGACGAGTTAAAACGTTGCCAAGATATTTTCGCGTTGTTCGGGACAATAAACGTTTTATTAATGCGTTGCTCTGCTCATAACTTAGTAGTTCAGCGTCCCGAAATTTGTGTCCCGACCTACCGACTCCGGGTATCTTTGTATTTTGTCCCACTCGTTATAAATGATGCTGGGAGATCATTTATCAGGTCGGTACGGTTTAGAGATGTGCTGATTTGGTGAACACGACTTGAGGATGGTAACTCGAGTTGAAATTCGCGTAACTTGAGTTAAAACCGTCACGACGAATTTAAGAAGGCACTTTTTATCAAATGTCAAAACCTGAGGACCTAAAACGAAATGGATGTTAGGACCAGAGGGCATATTCTTAGCCACTCGACACTCAACTCGAATTTACAGATTTTATACATTTTGACGACCCATTGGGTCAGTCAAATTTACTAATTTATAATTAGACGCCCGTTTTTGATCAATAGTAGTGAACGCTGCCTCTGGTGCAAGAGTTGCGGGTTCGATCCCCGCACAGTAAAAACATTTGTGTGCAACACGTCCGTTTGTATTGGTCTGGGTGTTTTCTATGTATTATAAGTATGTTTATTTATTTATTTATTATCATAGCACACAAAACAGATTACAGTCAATGAGACTTATTTTAGGAGCATGAAAATGTACATGACGAGATTGTAGTCCAAAATTATGTATGCCTAAAAGCTCAACAGTTAATTAACACAACAATAAACAAATGAAGTATTAAATTATAAATTAAATTAAATTATAAATTATACCAAATTATAAATTAAATGTCAAATCATAAATTAAATGTCAAATCATAAATTAAATTAAATGTCAAATCAAAAATTAAATGTCAAATCATAAATTCAATGTCAAATCATAAATTAAATTAATTACAAATCAAAAGTAAAATATAATTACAAGTCAAATTAACAATTTAATTTAATTAGAACTTATTATTATACAATTGTCGCCGGAACTGTTGCAGTGTTAGATAGAATATATCCATATCTCTGTCAAATTTTAAAATTTCATTGTATTGGCACACATCCTGACTATTGGGTTGTAATACGAGGTGTTATTAGTATATATTTGGAGATAAAACATAATCTAATTGCGGTTACGAGATCTAAATCTGGTATTAAAATTAAGCAAAGAGAGGAGATAAGGGGAGTCAATTTTGTAGTGTATTATTTTTTACATTATGTATTTACAAAAGAAAAGTATTGAAATGTATATATTTGTAATTCCACTGTTGGTTCTGACATCTGTAACACAGGTGATTGAGCTACTTATATCGGAATCAGATCAATGTATGTGATGTGGTGAAATATTTTAAATTAATATTTGTCCTTAAAATTTTTAAACTCGTCCTTAAAGTGGAGTCCTCGAGAATAGATCATCAGATCGGAGTTCACGTGCTCAGTGTTTTCTTTGTACATGTATATTCTAGTTTGTTACGGGACGGTTTCTGTATAAGCCACCAGGTGTGATCGTAAGAGAGCCACGCTTTGGCATGATTGGACTGGTTTGACCGAAGTCATAAAACAGTCTCACAGAAAACCGGAGTGAAGCAGCTCTGTGCTGTGTTTTAATGTGTGAGTGAGGGTACCGGAGGCCCAATCCGGAGGAAAGGGGGGTTTAAAGGTTAGCAGCGCACTTGTGACTCCAAGACACCCACTTTCGCGGGCATCTATGGGCGGGAGCAATCTCTTACCATCAGATGATCCTTCTGCTTGTCTGCCACCTGTTATAAACACACATAAAAAAACAGTCTCGCATAAAACCAGCGTGCACCAGCAATTGCACTGAGTTTTTATATTTAAAAAATGAAAGAAAATATCCCTGCTACTCCGGGAAAATCTGGTATGATTAAAATAGGATCAGCCATTATTGAGTGAGTCATAAGTCCAACTCGATTTAGAGTTAAACTACATTTAGAGGCATCGCGCCGCACTTTCTTATGTTTCTATCCTTATCTTTTACTCGCGAGTGATAAAGAAAAATAGAAGTATAGAAATTGAGGTGCTTCCGTGCGTCCTGGAGCCCAATGGACAACATTTCATATTTTGAACATGTCCATATTGGTTTTTTATATGAAACTACACGTAAAATGAACAGACTCTTATTTTTCTTTTTTCAAAATTTTGCCATTTTCATACATAAAATAATCATTCAAATTCTTTGTATTCTAAATAGACGTAAGCGCCAAATGACGTCATCGGATGGCTGAATTCAGCGATATTCTTTTGTTTAACATTGCTTTAGTAAAAAAGGTACTTACTGTCAGTCAAAGGTAAAGAATAGTGTCAACATTGTCAACGTCATTCATTATTCATTCAAGGTTGACAAGTTGTCATTTTTTGACAGTTGTAGTTGCATGTGGGTTCGGCATTTCGTAAATTTAAAACTATAATGTGCCAAGCAAAGAAATATTTTACATTCTGCCGTCCGATGACGTCATCTTATGTTTTTTAGTTTTTATTTTTTTCTCAGTAAATAAGCAATATAAAAAATAAATAAATATATTTTCGAGAAGTGGAATTTTTTGTTTCATAGTTCAGCAATTTTGAAATGTTATCCATTATCGGGCTTTTCGATATGACTTGTGACTCCACTGGTGTCGCGGATGACGCATGGTTGTCATGCGTCATCCGCCATGTCTTTATCATACATAAACACTCTGTGTTTCAATAAATATCAAAAGCACGAGAATAGTCTCGATTATATTTTCCACAATATTTCACAACATTACATACATTGATATGCAGGAAGCTAGGTAGCCCAAGCACCAGTGTTACGGTTACCAGAATCATGAAATTACAAATATGTAACCTTTAATACTTTTCTTTTGTAAAAACATAATTATAATTCATAGAAAACGCCCAGACCAATACAAACAGAGGTAATTAATATACACGGGACAAAAGGCGGTTATTTTTTTAAGAAAGTACATACTCGTAGTACATAGTACATCAATAATTTGTATAATGCAACGCGAAAGTTTAAAATCTTACAAACAGAGATTTCAATATTCGAATATAGAACTGGAGATCAATTCCGACCGCACGAGAATTGGTACCCAGTTGTAGCTCTTATTACCTCGTGTTATACCTACTGAATGCAAGGACTCGTGGCAAACGGTAGATTATACATGCATTAATAATGAATGATATTATTATGACAGTTCAGTTGTTAAAAATTGTAAGTTACTTTCGTTTGAAGTAACTTTTATAGTTTTTCCAAAAACTCGTAAAACCGTGATGTATTCATTATGAATGAGATATGACACCGTCTGCCAGGAGTCTTTGCGTTGCGTATAAAACATCACTACCCTGGTTACTACTGTTAGGAATTATTAATGAATTCTCTTGGAAAGTATGTTGTGAGCTAAGTAAGTTATTGCGCCAGTTGAAATGTCTTCGGCTGATTTTAGCTGTGATCTAGATTTATTTTCTTAATGTTGGTACTTTCCATTTCGTTAACAGAGTTTGGTTTACTTCATCCTTTGTAATTTATTTAAAACTTTATTGCACATAATCACATAATATAATTTGGGCGAAAAGTTTACAGATCTTACTTGATTCTTGGCGAACCATTACAGAATCATATTTTCATAAGTCAAGTTTTATGCTTTGAAGAAGGCTTTGAAGGTTCATCATGTCGCACATATAATATAAAAAAAGTTTCTTGTTATAGAAAGATAAAGAATGTGAAAATCAAATACTTCCTGTGGCTTCACGACCTTCTCTTCTAGTTTTATGACCGTGAGAGAGCCACGCTTCGGCATGAATGGGCCGGCTTGGCCGGCCTGATACCATTGCCTCACAGAAAACCGACGTGAAGCAACACTGTGCTAGGTTTCGCTGCGTGAATGAGGGGTACTGGACTTCCAATCCGGGGGAAAGGGGTTTAATGGTTTGCAAACGCACTTGTGACTCCACTAGTGTCGAGGGTGTTCATGGGCGGTGGCAAATCGCTTACCATCTGCTCGTCTGCCACCTATCACATAAAAAAAAATGGCGGCAGCACGAGGGTACAACAGCGTCAACTTCTATACATCCGACTACTTAATTTCTTAACCAAACCTACTGGATAGCTTATTTATTATTTGATAGAAATGGGGTAAGCCCTGCGTCTCATAGCCACTGCGACCAGTAGATGATCTATTGTGGCAGCCCCATAACCTATTACATATGAATGGAGCTGAAAGGGGAGCTTTTGATCTTGTCTGCAGGGATCCTGTGTGCTCCTAGCTGCCGGCTTCTGCAGCGGTGCAGCGCTATGCACTCGCCGAGGACGTGGATAATCGTTTCCTCGTCCTTACGACAGAACCTGCAGATTTTGGTATCTGAAAGGCCCAAGTGAGGGTCCGAGTGAGTACCCTTATATGTCCTCTACTCATTTTTATTATTTCTACAGCTCGTTTCTGATCGAACGCCTGTATCAACGCCTTAGACTGTTCTAGTCGAGGTAGTCTTTTCCAAAATTCAGTGCTTTGCTTATGCTCCCATTCTTTTAACTCGAACCTGACCATGCAGACTGGAACGTTCCGGTTCGAGTGGTGGGCTCTCTAACCCGGCCTTTGCTAGCATGTCAGCGACTTCGTTGCCTCTGATATACTGGATAGCACAAAGATTAAAAAAAAAAACCAGAGACGCGCTTGCCTTTCGTTTGTAAAGCTACACATTCATTGCATCGCTCTCTGGCAATAAAACAATCCACGAAACTTAACAAGTACTTCATCTCCAAGAAACCTTGGTATAAACCGAGAACTTGGCAACATTCGGCCTCTGAGTTATGGTCCAGCGCCGCCCACGCCGGTAGTGCAGCCGCCAGGGGGCGTGACGCCTTGGCAATATTTAAGCATTCAGACACAATGATACATGCATGCCATTTCATTTATTAGAGCATTTTTGCATCCATTAACACCAGAGCTATTATCGTGACTACTAACTAAACTAAAAATTCCAATACGCTGTATTTTTTCCTACCTAAAGATCGCCTAGAAGAAATCGCTTGTTCGCTAGAAGCAAAGTATTGACTATAATGTTGCGTGTGTTGTACCATACCTGTAATATTCATCATCATCATCATCATCATCAGCCCATTTAAGTCCCCACTGCTGGGGCACGGGGCTCCCTCAATCACATGAGGGGTAATTGCCATACTCACCACGCTTGGCAGACGGGTTGGCGAGGGTTTTGATATAAATGGAGAATTCCTTCTCTGGGTGCTGATGATCATGCCAGCAGCTTTACCTTAGTCGCCTTTTACGACACCTCGGTAAAATGAGGGTGCCTATTCTTCTCTGCCGGGGACCACACGTGACGGTAGATTATACATGCATTAATAATGAATGATATTATTATGACAGTTCAGTTGTTAAAAATTGTAAGTTACTTTCATTTGAAGTAACTTTTATAGTTTTTACAAAAACTCGTGAAACCGTGATGTATTCATTATGAATGAAATATGACACCGTCTGCCAGGAGTCTTTGCGTTGCGTATAAAACATCACTACCCTGGTTACTACTGTTAGGAATTATTAATGAATTCTCTTGGAAAGTATGTTGTGAGCTAAGTAAGTTATTGCGCCAGTTGAAATGTCTTCGGCTGATTTTAGCTGTGATCTAGATTTATTTTCTTAATGTTGGTACTTTCCATTTCGTTAACAAAGTTTGGTTTACTTCATCCTTTGTAATTTATTTAAAACTTTATTGCACACAATCACACAGTATAATTTGGACGAAAAGTTTACAGATCTTACTTGATTGTTGGCGAACCATTCCAGAATCATGTTTTCATAAGTCAAGTTTTATGCTTTGAAGGTTCATAATGTCCCACATCTAATATAAATAATAAAAATAGTGAAAAAAAGTTTCTTATGCATATTATATAAAGATAAAGAATGTGAAAATCAAATACTTCCTGTGGCTTCACGACCTTCTCTTCTAGTTTTATGACCGTGAGAGAGCCACGCTTCGGCATGAATGGGCCGGCTTAGCCGGACTGATACCATTGCCTCACAGAAAACCGACGTGAAGCAACACTGTGCTATGTTTCGCTGCGTGAATGAGGGGTACTGGACTTCCAATCCGGGGGAAAGGGGGGTTTAATGGTTTGCAAACGCACTTGTGACTCCACTGGTGTCGAGGGTGTTCATGGGCGGTGGCAAATCGCTTACCATCAGGTGATCCGTCTGATCGTCTGCCACCTATCACATAAAAAAAAATGTCGGCAGCACGAGGGTACAATAGCGTCAACTTCTATACATCCGACTACTACTTAATTTCTTAACCAAACCTACTGGATAGCTTATTTATTATTAGATAGAAATGTGGTGAGCCCTGCGTCTCATAGCCACTGCGACCAGTAGACGATCTATATCAGCCCCATAACCTATTACATATGAATGGAGCTGATAGGGGAGCTTTTGATCTTGTCTGTCCTGTGTGCTCCTAGCTGCCGGCTTCTGCAGCGGTGCAGCGCTATGGACTCGCCGAGGACGTGGATAATCGTTTCCTCGTCCTCACTACAGAACCTGCAGATTTTGGTATCTGAAAGGACCATGTTGTGCAGGTGCTTGTTTAATTTGCAGTGCCTCGTGAGGGTCCGAGTGAGTGCCCTAATATGTCCTTTACTCATTTTTATTATTTTACAGCTCGTTTCTGATCGAACGCCTGTATCAACGCCTTAGACTGTTCTAGTCGAGGTAGTCTTTTCCAAAATTCAATGCTTTGCTTATGCTCCCATTCTTTTAACTCAAACCTGACTATGCAGACTGGAACATTCTGGTTCGAGTAGTGGGCTCTCTACCCCGGCCTTTGTTAGCATGTCAGCGACTTCGTTGCCTCTGATATACTGGATCGCACAAAGATTTAAAAAAAAAACCAGAGACGCGCTTGCCTTTCGTTTGTAAAGCTACACATTCATTGCATCGCTCTCTGGCAATAAAACAATCCACGAAACTTAACAAGTACTGCATATCCAAGAAACCTTGGTATAAACCGAGAACTTGGCAACATTCGGCCTCTGAGTTATGGTCCAGCGCCGCCCACGCCGGTAGTGCAGCCGCCAGGGGGCGTGACGCCTTGGCAATATTTAAGCATTCAGACACAATGATACATGCATGCCATTTCATTTATTAGAGCATTTTTGCATCCATTAACACCAGAGCTATTATCGTGACTACTAACTAAACTAAAAATTCCAATACGCTGTATTTTTTCCTACCTAAAGATCGCCTAGAAGAAATCGCTTGTTCGCTAGAAGCAAAGCTTATTGTACTATCTGTTGCTGTTGTTGTACCATACCTGTAATATTCATCATCATCATCATC
Organism: Marasmia exigua; assembly: GCA_019059595.1. Taxonomy (NCBI): domain Eukaryota; kingdom Metazoa; phylum Arthropoda; class Insecta; order Lepidoptera; family Crambidae; genus Marasmia; species Marasmia exigua. The sequence continues at coordinate 16,648,518 of CM032479.1, forward strand.
ATCAGCCCATTTAAGTCCCCACTGCTGGGGCACGGGCCTCCCTCAATCACATGAGGGGTAATTGCCATACTCACCACGCTTGGCAGACGGGTTGGCGAGGGTTTTGATATAAATGGAGAATTCCTTCTCTGGGTGCTGCTGATCATGCCAGCAGCTTTACCTTAGTCGCCTGTAATATTGTATAGGTGCAAATAAAGCAATTTTATTTAATTTTTTGTAATGCAATTGAAAGCAAATCGTCGAGTTATTTTTACTGTATAGAACGTAAAAACTCTATGTCCGTGTGCACACCGATAGTTGTACATCTTCTTACAATCTTAATTAATTTGTAAATAAAATTTTATCATTTTTTATTATATAGGAATGAATAACGACGTTTAACTATTTGTTTAGATCTAAAGCTAGTCAAATTAGATTTTAATAGCAAGTGTACATCAAGGTTCCGAATTGGGTCCAATTTTCTTAAACATATATCTTTTAAAGAAATTCGCTGCTCTTAAATCTTGAAAGGATAAAATATACCTACACTGTGTAATTGCCACAAAAGCCTCCGAGGCGTGTCTTCAAGAGGTCTTATTTAAATATCAAGCCTTTTGTGCAACCCGAGCGAACGTTTGCAAACTTAGTTATTATATTCAAAAGCTGATCTAATATTCTGAGTGGATAATATACGCCATCTGAATGGTAAACAGAGCCCAATATAATAATTTGTAAATTACGGTTGGGTTCCCTTTCCTTAAGTTGGAAGATTCAATTCAACAAATTGCATAAATCTTTAACTGTGTTAAATTATAAACAGAAGCGTATTTACTTTTCATGGGAGTGCCACGCTTCGGCATGAATGAGCCGGCTTCACCGGAGTGATACCATGCCTCAAAGAAAACCGGGGTGTAATTTCTTTAATTAGTTTGTTGTCTAAATTGACCTGACTAGGAGTCAAATCTACACTTTTACACCACATCTAACCCACTGCCTCACTGACGAAGTCATATGATTTTGTGGAAATAAAGATTTAAAGTATAAAAAAATCTGCAAATATGAAAGCAAAGAATTGTAAATTATTAGTATATCTTTTTTGTCCCAATGCAGGGCAAAGGTCTCCAAAATTGAATAGGTACTGTTATGGGATCAGGCTTGATCGCCACGTTTGCCTAATGCGGATTGGTGGATCACTTGTCCCACACCCGAACACACAATCACAAACCCGAGCTATGTTGCAAAAATCGAAACATACTTTTAGCTCGACCCGGAAATCAAAAACCAAGAGATCACAGCTAAGAAGTCACCAATTACTGGGTGTTCAATAAACGAGTATAAAGAAAACAACATCATTTAAAGTAATTGCCAAACAATACTGTATGATTGCTCAAATAAATGAAAGCGTGCCATTTCAAATGGCTTGATTAGAAAAATAAATGAAAACAAAACGTTTTAATAAAGCAAGGAAACTCAAAGAAAATGACGTCATAAAGCTAACAGCGCACCGTTAACGAAATTGCATGTTTTGTGTAAATTAATTTTAGCGGAATCCGTCCCGAATTCGTTGGTAACTCAATGGTGTGGCAAGAATTTATACAGCGGGATTTGTTTTGAACAAACTGTATGAAGATTCTTAGTAGCAAGCAGGAAAATATCCACGGGGGTTTTAAGAAGGTTTCGAAAACTCTTACAATCTTATATTTGCAATAACCCTTTTCATAACATCACATCTTTGAGCTAGTGTTGCTGATCGACAGTCCACTATTGATAGTATATCGATAGTAAAAGTAAAATCAATAGTATCGATAGTCGTTATTATTGCAGGTTGTCAATAGTATCGGTACTCTCGATAGTATCGATAGAACAATTAGATCAAATACTATTGATAACGCTCATATTATCGATAATATCGGGCATTAAACAATCGATAGTAACGATAGTATTGGCGTTATCAAATAGTATTGACCAATTTTACTATCGATAGTATCGATCTTTTCTTTTACATTATAGCAGACAAACGAGCAGATGGCTCCAGGTGAGTCATGGTAAGTGATTATCGCCGCCCATGGACATCTGCGACACACGGGACAAATAACAATGCAATTGATAGTGCTATCGATAGTCTGAATGATTTTCGAGATCCACTATCGATAGGGAAACTATCGATAATTCCGCAACACTAGTTTGAACTAAACTGTTAAAAAAATCCTATGTAATAGACTAGCAGATGGATCACCTGATGGCAGACGATTGCCGCCGCCCATGGACACCCGCAACATTAGTGGAGTCACAAACACGCTCTCAACCTTTGAATCCTTTTCCCCCCTGTGACTTCCGTTACCCTCACTCGATACCGCGTAACACCACGCAAACGCTACTTTACTTGAGTTTTCTGTGAGGCAGTGGTATCATTCCGGTCAAGCCGGTCCATTGATGCCGAAGTGTAAAAGTACTGTTACACATGCTTAAGGTGACGGATAGGGTACACTAGCGACACCATTTGATTTAAATTGTTAGCATCTAAACTGGATATACTTATTACCAATTTCGAAAATCGAGCATCTCGAAAAGAACTTATATTGTTTATTCAATTCTTTCAATTAACTTTTTGGTCTGCTTCCTACTCGAAATATAAATTACCGCCAAAAACGGCCACTTATGGCGTTAATCCAAATTTCGAGTGCAAAAACCGATCAAAAAGTTAAATATAAGTATATAGATAGATAGATAAACTTTATTGCACAAAATACACAACTTAAGTACTAGGCATTACAGAAATTTTGTATATATAAATATTCTTTTCGAGAGGCTCAAACTTCGAAATTGTTAAAAAGATATCCGGTTTAGTTGCTATCAATTTAAATCGATCAGCATTGCTAGTTAGAGCCACCCGTCGCCTTAAAGCATGCTACTTTTGAGCAAGTTCTACTTAGTAGCATGTTTGGACGGAAGTGCTACTAATAAACATGCTAATTTTGGGTTTAGTCTAAAATCGCACGCCATCTGTAATGCGGGTGGAGGGAGGAGTGGGGGGAGTGTGCCGGAGTGCTTTAGCACGTGTCAACAGGTTTGCTATTTTTGAGCATGCTAATCGATGGCTAATAGCATGCTTATTGATAGCGAATGTGGACAGTTCATTAAGCATGCTCATATTTGGCATGCTTTTTAAGCCTGCTACATATGAGCATGTGTAACAGTTGCTTAACTCTTGAAAATTTGCAATTTTTTTTGTCAAGACTACTACCATAGCTACTTCGAGAAGTCCAGCTTAGTCGAGCTCCTGTAATCCTTATACTACGTTCTCAATGTTGCGGCCAAAATGTATACAACAGGATTTGTTCTGACGAAACAATTTGTGTGGAAGTGTTGCCGGCATCACGGTGCCGCCGGACAAATCGCGCCTAATCCCCGACAAATTGCAGGACTCTACCGGACGGGCCGGACGGTAGTGATGACGGGAAGCGATTGTTCGAGTGACGTTAGCATCGAGATTTGAATTCACTATGCAGAAAACTATATTCCGAACTAGTGGTAAACATTTGAAATTCAGAAGTGCTCTATATGGATGTAAATTAAATGAACATGGACAACTTCAAGCCAAGAGTGAACAGGTATCTCTTAGACTAACGGGTTAACGGGTCATTCTATAGTCGGATTTTTAATTAAACTAAATGATTTGACAGTTGCTAATGTCAAATCCCCATACATTTTGACATTTTTGCATCTTGCAAATGTATCAGAATGACATACACATAACAATAATATCTGTCAGTTTACTTCATCTAATTAAAAAAAATACTTTAGGACTCATCGTCACTTTTACACTGGGTGAGATTGTGGTTAAATTTTGACCTATGAAAAAGTAAGAAATAAAAATTGATTTAACTGAGATAGGTAGCTCAAGCACCTGTGTTACGGATATCAGAACCAACAGCGGCAATACAAATGATACACACACATACACACACACACACTTAATACTATTATTTGGTAAATACATACTTATAATAAATAGAGCCGTGTATAATACATACAACAAGGACAGTGTTGCTAGTAGGTCCAGTCATTTTTGTATCCGTTAGGCACTTAAGTTACTCATAAATCTATTGCCGTGCATTTTTAATGTACACTTACTTAGCAAGTTCTTCTTATGTTGACAGAAATATTTTTTCCCATGAAAAATAAAGAAAGGAATTTTTAGTTAAAACCCCTTAAACTACTAACTAAGGTGAGTGTTTGTTTTCATCAGTTTCAGTTCTTGGCTGATCGTTGAAATTGACTGCTTTAGCGGAAAAATCCCTAAGACATTATTATCCACAAGTTATACACATCACTACAGCCTCGTCCGGCCCGTGCACAAGGCACGGATATAATTTGACACGTAGCTAGGTTGATGGCGACCTGGACAAATCGTTGCAAGGAGTTTTAGCTGAGGTCAGTCGAGATGACTTGTTGGCTTAGAGCTAGCGGGCGTGACAAAACAATGTCCAATGTCCATGTTCACTAGTAGATAGGAGGATACTAAAGTATATGTAAATAGTAGGAAAGCTTGATATAGAATGATCACCGTGGCGCATTTGATTGTTACCATTAAAGAGCTATGCATTGACATAAATAGGCCAGCTCACTTGAAGCAGCGCCTTCGTTGTGTTTCGAAAGTGAGTGAAAATACCTGAGGCCCAAAGCCAACCTGTTCCAAGTGTGACGGCTGGCATAATGGACAACATTTCAAAATTGCTAAGCTCTGAAACAAAAAATACCAATTCTTTGTTTACTTTTCCGCTGCTCGAATATATATTTATTCATTTTTTATATTGCTTATTTACTGAGAAAAAAATTAAAAACTAAAAACGTAAGATGACGTCATCGGACGGCAGAATGTAAAATATTTCTTTGCTTAGCACATTATAGTTTTAAATTTACGAAATGCCAAACCCATGACATGTAACTGTAAAAAAAAAAGACAACTTGTCAACGTTGAATGTATGAATAACGTTGACAATGTTGACACTAGTATTATTTACCTTTGACAGTAGTACCTTTTTTTTTCAAAACAATGATAAGCAAAGGAATATCGCTGTATTCAGCCGTCCGATGACGTCATTTGGCGCTTACGTCTATTTAGAATAAAAATAATTTCAATAATTATTTTATGCTTGAAAATGGACAAATTTTGCAAAAAGAAAAAATATGGGTCTGTTCATTTTATGTCTATTTTCATATAAAAAAACAATATGGACATGTTAAAAATATGAAATGTTGTCCATTGTCAGCCATCATTTCACTCCATCATATTACAGGGAATGTAATGACCAGCCACCACCTCAGGGACATTTGAGTGAACATGACTACTCAAGTAACCCTCATAGGTTACAACTATGGTCAACCAAGGTTCTGAACATAGCTTAACGCTGAGTCGTGGGACCACCACCACGAAATAGTCGACTCCAGGTCACTTTGATGTCGAAAAGTTCGTCGATCTATACTTTAACAGTACATCGTATCGTGTGTGTTCGGCACGTCTCGCACTTTCATTTGTGCTGAACCATTCTGAGATTAGGTTCTCGAGTAGAGGCCACGTACAGGAAGTCGCAGCCATGGCAGGCCACCCACAAGGTGAACCGACGATCTGGTGAAGGTTGCGGGAATCTAATAGATGCGGGCGGCACAGGACCAATATGTGTGGAGAACATTGGGGGAGGCCTATGTCCAGCAGTGGACGCCTATTGGCTCAAATTATAATGATGACGATGATTCTGAGATCAAGCTCGCCACATATGTGCGTAATCCGTTTTGTTTTTAGTTTAGGCAGTCGGCATATTACATATTTTGTGCCACCAATTATATTAACTATTTGTTTTATTTCCCTTAAGTGTCGAATAAAATTATATCTATCATTTTCCTCACATAAAGCCTACTTGTACATTACCTCATGTGTTGCTCACTTAGTCGTCCGTATTATACAGCATTTAGTGTTTTCACTTCACCCTTCGTTTATTTAGCCATTAACAAAATTACATAACGCACCGCGCTCATCATAAAGTAATTTCCTGTAAACGCTCGTAGCATGATGCTGGATGTGTATTTACACGTGTAACAGCACAATGTATATAAAGCCAGTACGTTTTATATATAACTTCCTTCTTTCTGCGGCTCGGCTTCGGTGCCTTGTGTACCCTTACTCACGCAGCGAAACACAGCACAGTGCTGCTTCACGCCTGGTTTTCTGTGAGTGGCTCCACTGACATCAGCCACACCGGAGGGAGTGGAGACGCGTTGCCGGCCCTTTATGAAGGTATAGGCTCATTTCTTGAAGATCGCAATGTCAGTACCGGTTCGGAAATACCGCAGCGGGAAGTTGATTCCACAATGAGGTGGCGCGTGTTAAATGACGTGTAAAGCGCACGGTGGTGGAGCTCCACCCATCCAGACGATACGGTTGGAATCCAAGTCCACCTTACATTACATCCTCAAGTCAAGTACGCATCAGTACCAGCACTTCATCGGCTTTTTGAAAGACAATAACTCCAGCTAAGCGTAGTCCATGAACGTCGGGTGCAGTGATTTTGGCGCGCGTCGGAGAAAAAGACGAGTTGACGTCGCGCGTCGCTGTCGTGTGGAAATTGCGATGCCGCATTCATTCCCCACAATCCAATGGGACTATTATGACATTTGGGTAACAAATGGCATTTTACTGCGTTCAGTTCAGTGCGAAGTTGCAAGTAAAAATGGTTTCGCAACGTTGTCTACTCAATTTTTTTATGTGACAGGTGGCAGACGAGTAGACAGAGGGCCTAATCAGGTGCACTCGAGATTGAAGTCGAATTAGGAGATTTCATACATTCGTGCTCCATTCCTGCATACAAATCTCTAACTCGACTTCAATGTATATATATTAATTCCGTTGCTGGTTCTGATATCCGTAACACAGATGCTTGAGCTACCTATTTCGGAGTCAGATCAATGTATGTGATGTTGTGAAATATTTATTTATAAATAAAGTCGAATGCTGGAGAATAGGCACCTAGATCATCTGATGGAAAGCGATTGCCGCCGCTCATGGACCCGCAACACCATTTGTGTAACAAGTGCGCTGCCAACATTTGAAGTCCCTTGCCCCCGATTGCCTACTATAAACCTTCATAAAAAGAGCGTTAGTATTCCTTTTTTACCTGACTACGGCGAAGCGGAAAGGAGGGTTATGATTTTGACCTGTATGTATATGTATGGTTGTTCATCTGTTCCCTCATAACTTCTAAACTAGTAATCATATTTGAACAAATGAGGTGTCGTTAGAAGCGTCTTGTCTTCTGGTTATAGGCGTGACATGGCGTCACGATAAATTGACTGCAGTGCCCTCTGGGGGACTAACAGTAAGGAACTAAAAAATAATTTTGCCTGACGGTACCATGTGGGGTATCCAATGAAAGAAAAGAGCTTTTTAGCACATTTCAAATATGTTAAATTTTATTAACATAACTAAAAATATGTTAAATAAAAATAAAGTGTGCATACCAGAATTTAAAAAAATATAAACATATGTAAAATTTAGTTATAGTATGCTCACTGTTGGTGTTTCTTTTTAAATAAATAAATAAATAAATAAAGTTTAAAAACTAAGACCCGATTACCAAAAACACATACTCTAAAAGTACCTACGAAACAAGAAATTTGTCTCTGCTGAAATTATTATTCATAATGATTTGCATGCCCTAAAGGGGTGAATGTGTTTAGTTCCTCACAATTAGCTTGTATATGCAACACCTGAAATGTACCTCATTCTCGCAAATAAAAATTCTATTCTATTCTATTCTATTCTATACATTCATATTATAATTATTACTTCATAACTTTTTTAAAAACTTACGCATTTTTTTATATGATAGGTGGCAGACGAGCAGACGGATCACGTGATACTAAGCGATTACCGCCGCCCATAGACACCCGCGACACCAGTGGAGTCACAAGTGCGCTGTTAACCTATAAACCCCCCTTTTCCCCCGGCTTGGGCCTGTACCCTGACTCACGCAGCGAAACACAGCACAGTGCTGCTTCACGCCGGTTTTGGAGACCGTGGTATCACTCCTATTGCGTTGCTGGTGCCCATAAGCGGCGGTAATCACTTATCATCAGGTGATCTGTTTGCTTGTCTCCAGTCGCTTCATTGCAATCACCAGACTTCTCGAATCATGGTTCAACCATATCCTGGCATCCGCAGCTTTGGACAGCTTTGGACGCAACTGGAAATTACATGCTAAGATGATGAAGTATATGTTTGCTAATCTGCCTCTATCCCATTTAAAAAAATAACTACTTAAATAATATTTCTTTTGAGTGACCATAGCATTAAAAAAACTAACTAACTTGGTTGGCGCAGCAACCCATAGTGAGTCTTAGCCTCCAATAATTAGAACCTCAATCTGGGTCGGTTTTGCGCCACTTCTTACCAGTCGCCCACCAAGAGTCCGCGCTAATCCTTATCGACTTCATCTTTCCAGTGGTATCTTGGACGGCAGAATGGTATTCGCCCATTAAGACGTCCCAGGTACGTTCTCTTTATTGCACGATCTTCTCCCATTCTCTCGAGCATAGCATTAAGTTCTGCAAAATTTTGTGCAATAAAGAGTATCTATCTATCTATCTATCTAATCTTGCTATCCTTTGACCGTGGGAGAGCCACACTTCGGCATGAATGGGCCCGGCTCGACCGGAGTGATACCACAGAAACGGCCTCACAGAAAACCGGCGTAATGTTGTGTTTCGCTGCGTGAGTGAGGGCACCGGAGGCCTAATCCCGGGAAAGGGGGGTTCAAACTTAGGCAGCGCACTTGTGACTCCACTGGTGTTGCAGGTGTCCATATGCGGCGGCAATCGCTTACCCTCAGGTGATCTGGCTGCTGGTCTGCCACCTATTACATAAAAAAAATCTAAAAATAGTATATTTTGTAGTAATTGGCTTAAGTAAATGCGGTGGTCTCCCTAATCGCGTCGCCTGCGCAATAATTTACATCACACAAAAACGCCCCGGAGCGATCACGTTTAGTGCTATCGGGGAATTGTTATTTGTTGCCGATAGGGCGATGACGCCATTACGATAATACTGTAAGTTAATTACGATGGAATGGTGAAAAACGGCCGCCATTATGGCCTGATGTGAATTTCGTAGGGTTGGGGAATCGATTCGTAATTTGATTATGTTAACATGTTCGAATTGTGTGTTACAGCCATTAATTTTACGTACTTAAGTAAGATAAATATTCGTTTTTACAATAATTGTAATGTGATTATCAGAAATTTCATAAATAGATCATGTACTCAGTGCTAGCACAAATTAAGACAACACCACGTCTTCCAAGTTACCACGTGTGAATGCGTAGAATAGGAAAGATTTTTTTAAATAGTGAGCAACAAATAGTCAACAATCCCACTTAACAGTGGGAGAGCCACGCTTCGGCATGAATGGGCCGGCTCGACCGGAGTAATATCACGTCCTCACAGAAAACCGGCGTGAAGCAGTGCATGCGCTGTGTTTCGCTACGTGAGTGAGGGTACCGGAGGCCCAATCCAGGGGAAGGGGGTTAAAAGGTAAGCAGCGCCCTTGTGACACCACTGGTGTTGCAGGCGTTGGGCGGCGGTAACCGCTTACCATCAGGTGATCCGTCTGCTCGTCTGCCACCTATATCATAAAAAAAATTGTAATAATTTCTTCCTACAAGTAACAATAATGCAAATATAAATACAAATAATTTTATTATCAGTAATTTGTATCACACTGGCTTAATATTACATAATAATTATTAATTCAGACATGTAAAAACACGGGGGAGGCAACCTGTAGGTCCCACACTAGGAAACCCTGTATCGTGGGCACCCACTTAGCAACAATTGACTGACCGGATGGCGCAATTGGTAGTGACCCTGCCACTTACGCCAAAGGTCGTAGGTTCGATCCCCACCCTGGGCAAACATTCGTGCGATGAACACTTGTGTTTGTTCGGTGTCTGGGTGTAATATATGTATTGAAGTATATATTTGTGTTCCTCTGTTGTCTGATATCTGTAACACAAGTGCTTAAGCTACTTAGTACGGAGTCAGGTCAACGTATGAGATGTTGTGAGAATTATTATTATTAATCCATAAATTACTAAACGTGGCCACTTTTAGCAGTTTTCAATATTAATCTTAGTTACAGGAAGAAATCATTACGTAATTTTGTCTTAAAAGATTATTGATACTTACTATCTTTAAAGTATTCATTGTTTACTTTGAAGAATACTTTTAATCGCCACAATCAATATAAATCACTTGGCGGCGCTAGTAACGTCTCGGTGTCACCTTAATAAGACAAGTTTGTATTGCAAACGCAGAATTAAGAATAGTGGGTTTGTTTGTATAATTGTCTGTCTGTCACTCCGGTTCGAGCCGGCCCATTCATGCTGAAGCGTGGCTCTTCCACGGTAGTGTCCGTAGAATTTGTTGTATATTAAAAAATATCTAAAAATAGAGAAGTTGTTTGCAGTAGAAGACTTTCTGAAGAACAATAATTTTATTTTAAGCGGGCGGCAATGCAGGTTCTATTCGGACAGTATCACTGGCAGACCAATTTGATCTATAGTGATATTAACTATATTTTATCTGATTTCCGTAACACATGGTCTTAAGCTATTTAGTAAGAAACTGATCAAAAGATACGATTTTTGATTTTTGCACTGAATTAAACAAAATTCGAAGTTAAACGCGACGAAAAGAGCGCGCGCGTTGTATCGCGGACACAACCTCAAGCAGCAAGTTTTTTTTTTATGAATTATAGGCCAACGCTTGACTACTGAATCTCACCTGATAGCAAATGACGATGAAATATAGGATGTAACGCGTTCGCCTCGAAGATGCCTGTTCACTTTTAGGGGTAAGGTGTAAGCCAACAACGTATGTACAGTCAGCGTCAGATCAAGTTACCCCCCTGCAGTGGAAAAATAGCACTTGTGCCCCAGACATAAGGACGGTCCAAAGGTTAACAAGGATAACTCGAGGCGACGCCGTGTATACGGGCCGATATATGAATTTTATGAAGATGTGACATGAATTCATTATTACTCTCTATTCATACTCGTTTGTACATTTTATTATTCAAATCCAAATAATTGATGTACAAATTAATTGAAATGAAATACCCAAAACTTACTCAACGCGTAAAAATTCAAAACATATGATCCCAAATCTAAAAAACGTCGGATAACCACTTTCTAATCTACTCACAACTTTGTATTAGAAGCTTACACCATAAATATTCCCAGAAGTCATTGGTTTTCTATCCAGCAATCAAACTGCAGACCATGTGACAGCCCCGTCGTGTAATGAGAAAAGTTCAACGCATTCATAACTAAACTCTGCCAGGGGAGAATGAGTTGTATCACCAGGTGGTAAGGTGCAGGGGTTGGGATGGGGTTGGCAGCGTTTTGGCAACCATGAGTGTAGTTGCGAGTTTAAAGCGCAGTTGGACGCGATCGCGTGGCCCGCAAATCTGCCGGGTCTGCCCGCAACTTTGGGCTGGGGTTTGAAAAGAGCGGGGAAGGTATTGATGTTGCGTGAAACATAGAAGGAGCTAGAAGGGGTGTTACGTGGGCTGAATCAGGGTCATTTTTAATAATAATTTAATATAATAATTTATTTTAATGCACAAGTAATAAAGAAATGACACACAATATTATAAGTAAAGCAAGTATTTGTACTTTGCAAGAATTCAGCATAAAAAAGCAACAGGGGTTTCCAAACTAGGCTAAACCTGTATCTTGGAAACCAGAGAACAGTCTTAGAATTCCGAGTTCTTGCAATCACTAAATAAACATAAGAAAATATTTAAAATGAAATAAAAATAACAAAAAAATTTTGATTTTATTTTAGTTTTTTTTAGTAGTACTTACAATGCAATGAAATTGAACCCAGGACTTAGAAACATCAACGTAGGATTTTTCAGTGAACTGATAGTCTAGTAAGAGTATCCATTGTGTTATTCTGAATTTGGCTTCAGAGACAGTGCAGGATTTAACATCACAAAAAGCGTTCAACGCGTTGTAAACGCGCACTTGTATATATTCCCCAAGTTTGCTTGCAAAATGTGACTTTACTATGCCAGGGATCGGAATTTAGATGGGAAAAACAGTTCAGCGGTTTTCGTTAGATGGGACTTGTAAAACGCAGATGTAGCTTTAAAAAGCAATCAAGCAGATGGTTGAGCGTTGTCTTTTTCGCTTATTTTGTTGATCTAACATGCTGAGTGGAATTCATTCACGATACCTATTATGTGATTTTCGGGATGTAAACAATAAAAAATTTTAAACACATTAATTCTGGGAAGTTAATGATGCATCCACATTGAGTTCACAACTATAGCGCTTCATGCGCCGTAGTATATATACATATAGAGAGCACATGACGGCTCTTTCGAATTGAATCGAATTTCGATTTTCTACGCCGCAATAGATTTCGTCACCCGTCTCGCTCATTCTCATTCTTTACAATTGATTCTCCCCAAGGCAGGTTAGAATCAGTTGTGGTGTGGTGATAAGGTTCAGGGGTTGAGTGCTTTTTTTTAACGGTTTTATTATTAAACGGTTTTATTTAGCTCGACCCGTACGGTACTTATTTATTTGGGTCAAAATTAGAATTTGAAACTTAAGTACCTTTAGTTTCGATAACAATACAATATAGCAATATCAATAACATTGTAAATCTAAGATGGCCGCCGGTAAAAAATGGCGGATTTCATATTTTTCCACAACCCCCTCAATATGGGTATCAAATGAAAGGGCTACACTAATAGAATAATGTGATTATGACAAAATTTAAAATTCAAGATGGACGTGGTTACAAAATGGCGTATTAGGTGAGGGCATGAGTAGTCGTGTCCAGAACCAGGTAGGATTTCAGAGGGCCCTACGTTTTTATTTTAGTCTAATATATCGAAAAGCTATTCTGCCTAGTACTAAAATATTTCTGAACTAGAAGTTCAAAATACCTAATTGTTATTATTATTTTCTAGTTTTCAGTGCACATAAGATAAAACCGTTTAACTTAAAAGATTTTACCGATTTTTTATTTACTATTTAAAATTTTGGGAGACATCGGCACCGCTCTACCCAGGCCACAGGCCTATGCGACCACAGCTCTGATGAACTCACCGCACAATCAAATCGCGCCGTCTCACCTTCATATTTAAACTCGGACACGCACGCTGATTCCAAACGATAGTTCAGTTCAGTTCGTTACGTACTTACTTAAATGTTGTAAAATTTGTTCCGAGCCAAGTTTAGTGGCGATGGTTAAATTTATGTGTGATTAAAGATATGTGACAAATTTAAGGTATGTTTTTGGTGTAATGTTTTCTGTCTCGCTCTTGGACGACTAAGATTGCATAAGTATTCCTATGGTATCCTATTTACTGGAATCGACGGCCTAAAAATATAAACAGAAAATTAACATACCGATGGTTGTTCTATCTGTTTCAGTTCAGCCCTTACCTGTATAAAAATAGATACCGATAAGTTTTTGACTTCCGTTTCAAACACAACAAAAGTAAAACGAGCCTACCAGACTTTTACGTTTTAAATTACTCCACCATTACAATCGCTTCCTTCCACTAAACAGGAGGCATTCCATTATTTCGAGCAAGGCTCCAGTGTTGCCAACTTGCTGCTTTTAATACTAAAACAGTAGATGCAGTACTATGTTTGTGACATTGTAATTATTTTTGTGTTATTGTTATGTTTCTTACTGGTGTCGTCGTAAGCGATTGCCGTCGTTTATGAACACCTGACACACTAGTGAAGTCACAAGTGGGAGAGGGTATCGTTGACCTAATCCGGGGGAAGTGATATATGAGTTTTCCTTCTCTGGGTGCTGGTGATCATGCCAACAGCTTTACCTTAGTCGCCTTATACGACACCTCGGTAAGAGTGAATACGTTTCAGATTATTGACAATTGATGTTCTAAAAGAGGCTTACAAACCACTTTTTGACCGAAGGTGAGACACGCTTCGGCATGATTAGACAGGCTCATACCGCAAAATCACAGAATACTAGCTTGAAACCGCGAGTATGTGAAAAGTGTGATTTGCCAAGTGAGTGAGGAGGCCGGAGACCCAGTTCATGGGGATGGGGAGGGCAATACATTTAATTGGTTTTACAAATATCTATTGGTGAATGGGAACCGCAAACCAACCGTCATCCGTTTGCTCATCTGTCACTTATCACATGAATATTAAAATAAAATTAGTACATTTCTCTGTACAGCAGTGAGCAACACAGCATCCCGGGGGAAATGCAAGAGAGTACATAACGCAGGACGCAGCGGAGCGACAAGCCCGCAGAGTTCAAAGTTGCGGTCGCCGGCTGTTTGCAGTCAGCACGCGGGCAGATGCGGGATGCGGGAACGCGGGCGAGCCGTCGGAATTACGACCGTAATCGATTTAGCGCACCAAAGTTATGTCTTCAATAGCATCTAGCGTGAAGTATACTATTAAGAGCCTTACCGTGGGACACGCTTCGCCTCGCATTGGCCGGCTTGACGAAAGTGATACCACGACGTCATAGAACACCAGCGTGAAGCAGCTGTTTTTCAGAGTGAGTGAGATTAAAAGAGGAGAAAGAGCCAGCCGGCTAATCCGGGAAGAAGAAGAGTTTAAAATTTGGTCGCGCACTTGTGACTCCATTGGTGTTGCGGATGTCTATCGGCGACGGGAGTTGCTTACGATTAGGTAGCCCGTCTGCTCGTCTGCCACTAATCACATAAAAAATATTATTGAATCTACCAGTAGACTAGACTAGCGTGGTGATTAAGCTTAATCCCATCATAGTAGCGATTACATTACTTCCATGATGGATGCCTTTGCCCTGCAATGGGATAGTTTAAAGGCTGATACTTTACTTTTCTTTGGTAACACCAACATGAACTGAATAAATAAGTATAACTCGCGTTCGATCCCCGCACAGTACAAACATTTGTGTGCATGAACATGTCGGTTTGTATTGGTTTAGGTGTTTTCTATGTATTAAATGTATATATTTGTGATTCCGCTGTTGGTTCTGATATCCGTAACACAGGTGCTTGAGCTACATATCTCGGAGTCAGATCAATGCATGTGATGATGTGAAATATTTATACTTATTGATTTATTTTATAATACTGTAAGAAAGTTACAGAACAACATATCTACAACTTGTCTCCTGTCCCCCAGTAGCAACGTACTTTTGTCCCCTAAAGAATCCCCTCGTTCGAGGTGCGACAATAAATAATACTGACAAAGGAACAAAGTACCCAGTGCATTGATGTACTGGCAATCGGTGGGCAAACGTATTTCATGGCTGAGGCTTTACACTACAAGGACTATAAAGTCATGCTAGGTAGATATGGGGCGTTAGATACCTAAAGATATTTTCAATAATAAGTAACGTTACGTTTTAAACTCCGTGGAAGCACCATCTACTTTTCGTTTACAGAAAAGGTGTGTAAGGGCTATATATATTGTATATAACCTGAAAAGTGAAGAGTCATGCAGGCAGGTTTTAAGAGACCTTAAATACTTAACCCTAATAGGTATATATACGTACTAGCTTTTGCCCGCGACTTTGTCTGCGTAAAATAAATTATCAATTTTATCTTTATAAATTATAGCCTATGTGTTATTCTGATCTATACATACTACATTACTGTAAAGTGTATATATAGCTACATTACTGTAAAGTTTCATTAAAATCCGTTTAGTAGTTTTTGCGTGAAAGAGGAACAAACATCCATCCATACATCCATCCAAACAAACTTTCGCCTTTATAATATTAGTAAGGATTCAATACATCACTATTAATTAAACAGCATAGTGTATACTATCCCGCCAAAGGTACTATCAAATACAATAAAAAGACGCGCAACAATGATTTTACCCAGAGTTGAAAATGAACTGTTTCATCGAGGCATGTAATTTGCAGGCGTGAAAGTGTACAATCACTTGCCTAACTCAATCCGATAGCTCTAACTGAATAAATTCAAGACGATACTAAGAAACTAGCTAATTGATAGTTGTTCCTAAAATCTTGACGAGTATTTTATAGCATAATTCAAGTAGCATATTTTCATATTTGTATTATTTAAATATTTCACCTTACTGTAGTAATTACTTAAATTTATCGGATTATATATTCTATTGACATTGAAATGTATTGTTATCGTGACTTATTATTATTTATGAATTTTTATTTTTTTTATCTTACACAATAGGGTATATGACTAAGCTCAAGATTTTACAAAATATAAATATTTTATCAAAATATAGGTCAATATGTGCCAATGGCAAAAATTCTCAATTAAAAATAAACGTCTAGCCGGTTTTATGGTCATTCAAAGATTCATGGGCAAGTCCATTTTAAAAGTATGAAATTTTTAAAAAATAATTATACCATTGAATAATCCATACAATTTGCACCAACTATTATAATAGAACCATTGACATAAACGAAACATTTGATATAGCTACCATACAAAATTCAAATGAAATGCATACAAAATACTCTAGTGTGACGTCACATCTTAGTAGCCATTTGTATGGAGCGTTTTGGGTTTGCCCAAAATAATGTGATTTTAAAGTTGTGATATCTCAGGTAGTTTAAATGAGAATCAAGTGATTCTTTCAACGATGTTTCTATCATTGAGAGGTCTTTTGATTGCAGTAATAAAAAAAAAATAGTCATATACCGTATTGACATTCAAAATTTAATTTATATTATTACTGAATTAATTATTCAAAACCATTAAATTCAATTATGTAAATTACCTATTGTATGCCTATTGCCTATAAAGGTCTTACATTAAAAAAGGTTCTCACAGCTTGAGAACCTTTTTTAATGTAAGCTCTATTGTCATGTAAACCACAGTGTGTAACAATAAATCATTATGATTATGATTATAAGAGTGCGTTTCAGTTAACTTGCAAATGGAAACAAAGTACCCTTGAACCGATTCGTCTAACGTGGCTGATCCTAATGATTAGACATATTACCTAAGGATTAGGCATAATAATTTATCAACACGTCAATTCTCGGAGCCGGCCATCTTGGATTTGAAAATTTTGATTATGTATGAATATGTTCTACTATACTACTCAAACACTGTTATCTGCATCCCTATTTTGAGGGGGTCGTGTCAAAATAAGTTAATCTGACATATTGTGCCGGCGGCCATCTTGGATTAGTTTCTATCAAACAGCTCCGGAGTACTCCCGACTATTGCACCTTTCAAATCAAAAAAACAAAATCAACATCGGTAGCTATTACGATGCCATAGACAGACACACACAAGTCAAACTTATAACACCCCGTCGTTATTTCGTCTGGGGCTAAAATCTATGCCAAACATAAGGGATGCCTGTCACAAAATTATTCCAAAATATATACAGAGTCTACTTGAAATACAGTTACAATAAAAACCCTCCAACTCATAACTACATTGCAGTCCACACCCCATAATTGAATAACCACGTTATTTGATACCGCATTACGTAATGAAGTTAGCAACCGCACCGCACCGCACCGCACAGCATCGCATACAAATGCGATTGTCTCCGTCAGTCAACTAATCAGGGATTTTGTTGGGGTTGTCGTGGGTGTTGGGTTTCAAAAGTTGTGACAAATAATGAATGATTGACAGGCATTTGTATACAGGGTGCCGTGGATTCGAATCAGAGCATGCTTGTTTGGAATTTTTCAAATCTATGAGCGTATTTATACCATCAGCTGGAAGGGGAAACGTCGTGAGGAAACCGGCACGTGTCAGATAGTTTCAACAACGCTAGACCACAATCCCACCTAAAGGAAAGTGACGATAAGGTCTAGGATATAACGCGTTTACCTAAAATAGTTATCTTAAACAAAAGAGACGCACAGCGCGAATGAAAGGGACAGAGGTGATAAATCACATTTTGATGTCCTCGAAATCCCAAAAAAATACAAAATTTCACGTAGTGGGGTACTAATGCTGGCTTAACTCCGATTGTTTCTATATAGGCCCATTGTTGCGAAAATTGGCGGCAATTTGCACCAATGGACCCTCGGTTTATCGGTTACAGGGAAAAATGCATTGGTTCCAATGTGCGAACACGGTTTTGTAATAAAATTACTTAGCGGAATTCACAATCAAATAAAGTAATGTCCCCGGTGTTATTTGTAACAAAGGGTGCTGAGAATATCGATAATTCTATTTTAAAACAAGTATAAAGGTAAATAAAGAATGAAAAAAATATCATACAAGTACCGACAACCGAACCAAAAGGTACGTCCATTGATGGCAACTAAATTGTTCTAAAATGTTAATTCAAAATTACTTACACATAATGTACAGTGGCGGACACATCAAGCTATACAAATCTGTCAAAATTCTTCATTCGAACATTGAGTTCGAAATCGATTGAGGAAATTTGACAGTTTTGTATAGCGTGACCTGTCCGCCACTGTACATACAAAACTTGAGATTTCACGGAAAAAAATCTTGAAGTTGAATGACAATTATGTATTTAATCTATTGCGGATACAAAATAAACATATTGTAATAACCTAATTTTCTTGTTTGGTTTCCCTGTCACAGGGAAACCAAGTAACGTTTGTCTAAGGTATTTAAATAAATAATTCATAACATCACATTCATTGATCTGATCTGAGATAGGTAGCTCAAATACCTGTGTTACGGATATCAGGATCAACAGTGGGATTACAAATATATACATATAATACTTTTCAATTGTAAATACATAATATACTTATAATACATAGAAAACACCCAGACCAATACAAACAGATAATGTTCATGCACACAAATGTAACAAACATTTGTGTCCATGAACATATCTGTCTCGAACCCGCAACCCTTGCCAGAGGCCGCATTCTACCACTACTACCATTGATCCAAGCGGGCGTCAAATTAAAAATGAATTCATTAAATTAATTAAATTTAAAAAAAAATATATTCAGTGTTATAAAATGGTACAGTTACCAGAAATCAAGTAAATTACAAGGTACTTATAGTATTGAGTAACATTAAAAATGCAGCATTTGTCAAGGTGCCTTATGGACACCTCGACGCTGGTCTTCAGAAGAGTGGTTGCCACTGCGCACGCCAACGTAATCCACGTAAACTAATATTGCGAAAGAATACCTACCTATCTTTTGATCGTAACGTAACAACCTATATACAGACAGCCACAAGTTACCACTGTCAAATTACCGTTTCGATATTAAACCATACGTTTATGGTACGAATACATTTGCAACTTTTGACAGATTTAAAAAAAAATGAATCGTGGCTTTTCGTACTATCATTCTCCGAGGTCCCGGGTTCGATCTCCGGGTCGGGCCAAAAATGTGTACCTAAGTTTTCGGTAAGAAATTCTTAGTGGCAGCCCGGAGTCTGGAAGTTGGCGGTCTTGTACCCC
Source organism: Marasmia exigua (assembly GCA_019059595.1). Taxonomy (NCBI): domain Eukaryota; kingdom Metazoa; phylum Arthropoda; class Insecta; order Lepidoptera; family Crambidae; genus Marasmia; species Marasmia exigua. The sequence goes on from CM032479.1 coordinate 16,667,969, forward strand.
GTGCCTCGGAAAGACGCTCTGGAGCCCAGGGCGCGCTTGGACCATGTGGTTTAACTTAATTTCAAGCTGTCCCGTAACGAACGACAATATACCTGCCGCATCCGAACAAAGGAGACGCACAGCGCGTGTGAAAGAGAGGGAAACTACGTTCGGTCCTAATGTCTGCATTAAATTAGGCCCTCATGATTCAGGATTTGGGGAGTCTGGTAATTACAATGAAGCCACTGCCGTCTGACCTCCGCAACTCTTTAACAAGGGAACCAGACCAACTGAATCACGGTTACACGTTTCAGAAACGCCCCGAAACGTGCAGGTTTCCTCACGATATTTTCTCTCACCGACGAGCTGATGGTAGAAGTACGGACATTGATTTTAAAAATCCAGAAGAGCATGCTCGGATTGGAACCACGCTCCCCGCATGAAACTCACGAAAGGTGCGTTCTATTCTAATTCACTAAGCTTACATCTCTAACATTTTCATAGTTTGGATTTTTTTATATATATATAAATTTAAATATTATTAAGCCTTTGGACCAAGGGTTGCCGGTTCGATCCCCGCACAGTACAAATATATGTGTGCATGAAAATGTCTGTTTATATTGGTCTGGGTGTTTCCTATGTATTATAATTAAGTATTTACAAAAGAAAAGTATTATATGTATATATTTGTAATCCCACTGTTGATTCTGATATCCGTAACACAGGTGCTTAAGCTACCTATCTCGGAGTCAGATCAATGTATGTGATGTTGTGAAATATTTATTTATTTATTTATTAATGTTTATTGATAAATAGCTGTCGCTATTTTTTTCTCCATGAAAATACGTTAACAGAAAAGGAAGTAGATTAAGAAAACCCGAGCGAGACAACGTTACAACCAAATGCGTTTTAAAGATCAGAGTAGGCCATCTATCTTTATTTTGTCGCATCCCTTTCGCTCCATCAATCAATTTGCGTCCATCAGAGTACATCGACAGACCAACTGTTCAATTTTACCATGAATAATGCGAGCTTTTACATTACCAGGGGTTTATTTTGTATACTGGATATATTTTAGTACATATTTTTTTACAAATACAACCGCGTTCTGGAGTGATTCCTGAAGAAAACCTAAATGACCCCTTTTCTTAGAAAATTTATTGTGTCAAATGCTTACACGTTTCAAATTACCTTTACCAAAAGTGTGCTTTTTTATGTGATAGATGGCAGACGAGCAGACGAATCACCTGGTAAGCGATTGCCGCCGCCCATGGACACCCGCGACACCAGTGGAGATACAAGTGCCAGCCTTCAAACCCTCCCTTCCCCCGGATTGGGACTCCGGTACTCTCAGACACGCACCGAAACACAGCACAGTGCTGCTTCACGCCGGTTTTCTGTGAGGCCGTGGTATCACTCCGGTTGAGCCGGCCCATTCATACCGAAGAGTGGCTCTCCCACGGTCATAATATAAATACAGGGTTACTTTTACGACAGCAAATAAATAAACATAGGCTGGGCATAGTTACATAGGCAATGGGCAGGGCACATTGCGAGGAGAACAGACCGTTGGGGCGGAAAGGTTAGAGTGGAGGCCACGTACACACGGTGAAGATCGCGTAAATTCCTTGGACCTACGACCGATCTGTGTGGAGAATATTGAGAGAGGGCGTCTATTGGTTGATATGATGATGATGACTTTTACTAAACTATACTTAATAAAAAAACCGGCCAAGTGCGACTCGGACTCGCCCATGAAGGGCTCCGTAGCAGCAAGTAAGATATATGGAAGGTAAATTGCGGTTTACGGTTTATAACGTATTAAAAAAAACTACTCACTATATCTAGTCCGAACTAATTGTCGTTGTTAGTTTTCATGATTATGTACATCATATATATGTTTTTAGTTTTATAATTCATTAATAATAGAAGTTGGAGGGGGGAAACACACAATTTACCACTTTGGGAGCATCTCTTGCGCAAAGTATTGTGATTAGAATAAATGATGTTAAAAACCTTGATGTTGAGGTTTTTTACATCATTTATTCTAAACAGCTTTTTAAAGATCTATCCATAGAAACCCCACACGTATTATTATTATTTTTTTTGAGTTTTAGTTTCAAGTATGGAAACCTCCCAATTTGTTATTTTTTCCTATTTTTGTGTAAAAATCGTAATGCGGTTCCCATCCCATACTAAGTTTAGCCATGGAAACATATGGAAACCAGAAACAACGAAGAAACCAAAAACACACAGACCCAAAACAAATACGAGTATCTGTTTCATCAATAAACATTTGTCTTGGTGCGGGGATCGAACCCACGACCGTACCGGGGTTGACGGCGCACTTGTGACTCCACTAGTGTCCATGGGCAGCGGCAATCGCTTACCATCGGGTTATCCATCTGCTCGTTTGCCACCTATCACATTTGAAAAAAAATGGTACATAATTCTGTCAAAATATTTAGTACGATATGTAGAATTTAATTAATATTTTTTTTATGAAACCGGCTTCAGTCAAGCCTTTATTTTTGGCAATCTTGTTTCCCCCAATCAGTCATCTAGACAAAGGTCTTTTACGATGATTGTCGGTCCCGCGATTCGAATAGGTTTTAATTTGTTGGAAAGTTCCTGCCAGGACCGACGATTTATTAATAAAGAATAATTTGACTTAGATTAATTGCGCTTTCAAGAAACGGCGGGTACTCCCGTTGATGACATTGAAGTCAATTCTGTTTAAATGATTGAGTCATTTTTTTATGATTTCAAAAAATAGTTAGCTTTATTATAGTAAGGGTGTTGCTAATGTCCATGAGCGGCAATGATGACTCACTATCAGGTGTGCCGTCTGCTCGCTGTTTCGAATAATGTAAAATAAAAGTTAGTGGTCTTAAAACCTGGTTGTTTATTTTAATCGCAAGGAAGATTAACAATTTTAACTAATTTACGGTATTTATGAAAACTTAAGTCAGTTAAGTGTTCAAAAGAACGATGATAATTAGATAAAAATGTATGAGCCCTTAAAGTTATAAATGAAGTGTGTCCAGAGACGAATGTCCTACCCGTGGAGGCGAGTCAAATTATCAATTCTTTCAACAAATCCACTGTGATTTTTTTGTTTTGTTTAAAAATGGTAATCATTCAGTAGCAACAAGAACTACAATGTTCCCTATTTTTTAACAAACGGGGTACCCATCCCGGATACCCGAACTTCTAGACTAGAGGTAATAAAAAATAGTTTCCATTTTTGAGAAACATAAACAAATTTACAATAGATTTGTTAATAAAATTAATCATTTTGACTCACCTTCACGGGTCAGACAATCATAATCGGAGACCACCGTACGAGATATTCTGTTTACCTTACCGAGAATCTCAGGGCTGTTGTCAGAATCGGAATACAATATTCGTCAGTTCAATCAAACGAAATGAAACAATTGCCGCGCCCCATCACCACTCCCTCCCCCCTTCCCTTTGCGCCGGTCCAGCCTCGTACGAGCCAAGCCTAGTAACTGTTAGGGTTCCGCAGACTCACTGATAAAAACGAATAAGAAATAGTATTCACAGAACATACTCTTATTTTGTGAGACGCATTGTCTGTTGTGATTTTTATTTAAACAATGTTTTATTATTATTTTAAAAGGATTTTTCCGTCCGTCCAGCCACTGATATAGGGCCTTTTTTTTGCTGCACTACATATCATCTTCATCATCATCATCATCATCAGCCTATCGTAGTCCACTGCTGGATGTAGGCCTCTCCAATTGTTCGCAACTGGGATCTATCCATGGCTTTTCGCATCCAGCTCTTGCCAGCCATCCTGCGCAGATCGTCCCCCCACCAAGCCAGAGGGCGCCCTACATTATGTTTGCCAAGACGCGGTCTCCACTCCAGAACTCGTTTACCCCATCGGTTGTCGGTTCTGCGGCTAATATGGCCAGCCCACTGCCACTTAAGCTTGCTAATCCGGTGAGCAATGTCGATAACTTTGGTTCTCTGCCGGATCACCTCATTTCGGATTCGATCTCGGAGAGAGAGACGTTCGATAGCCCGCTGAGCACTAAATATATCTATGGTTTTATTGCTCCTAAGGTCAGCTCACAGCAATGTAATTTTAAATGTTTTTTACTACCTCACCGTTATGCCATCATACTGGAAGGATTTTTTTTTTACATTATAGCAGACAAACGAGCAGACGGCTCAACTGATGGTAAGTGAATTACCGCCGCCCATAGACATCTGCGACACACGCGTTGCCGGCTCTTAAGGGAGGAATAAGCTCTTTTCTTGAAGATCACCAGGTCGTATCTGTTCAGAAACACCATCGTTGGTAGCTATATTGAAAGATCTATATTATGAAAGTTTGATTAAACTCCGGTTAAGTGAAGCAAAACTCGCGTTGGAAAACAATGGTCGGTTTGTTTGTTTGTAAATAAAAAATGGGCTTACAAATGCCTTTAGAACTTTTACTAATGGCTAATCTATGTTTATTCATTTCTAGAGGATGCTCACTCAATCGACATACCTATTTTTCTATTGGTTAGTAATAATATTAATTGTTATCCGATTTTGCTTAAAATCGTGAGTAGTTACCTGCTAGTAAAGAGTGCTGCAATTTTTTATGTCTGCGCAGACGCTTCACTATAAATATTTACTATAAATAAAATGGCAACGGAACCATCGACGTTCAACTCGACTTGTTATTTTTTTACAATGCTATCCTCATTATGCTTTATAGTCTATCGACATATTGCGATGCGCATTCACTCAGTTTTATTGACGATAATTTGCCATCAGTTTTGATGAAGTAGCTGATAGTATGAGTTATACCCTATTTCCTATTGAATAGTGTAATACAATATCGGTTTGTGTGTTTGTTTACGTAGCGTACTGGTAACAAGAATTACTTTCCTGATGTTATGGAAAAGTCTGAAGGATTATCAGAAGAAAAAAAAAAGAATTTTGGAAAAAAAATCGTGTTTTTTTAATGTGATAGGTGGCAAACGAGCAGATGCATCACCTGATGGTAAGCGATTGCCGCCAGCCCATGGACATTCCGCGACACCAGTTAGGAGTCAGCAAGTGCGCTGCCGACCTTTAAGCCCCCTTTCCCCCGGACTGGGCCTCCGGTACCCTCACTCACGCAGCGAAACAGCACAATACTGCTTCACGCTGGTTTTCTGTGAGGCCATGGTATCACTCCGATCGAGCCGGCCCATCCATGCCGAAGCGTGGCTCTCTAACGTGTACAATTAAGCGGTAAAGTTGTGGTTTTATAATAAGACAACAAAACGAAACGATGTGACTTCAAATAGGAAAGCTTAAAGTTAATTCCAAATTGTTACCCATTGATAACAAGTATGTCATATTTACTTTCACGATATACTTATACGAACCTATTTTAAGATGAAAAAAAAAGAACTTATTGCAAATTATAAGAGGAATTTGATAAAAACTTAATTAATTATATAATTATTTCACAACATCACATAAATTGATCTGACTCCGAGATAGGTAGCTCAAGCACCTGTGTTACGGATATCAGAATCAACAGCGGAATTACAAATATATACATATAATACTTTTCTTTTGTAAATACATACTTATAATACAAACAAACACCCAGAAATTGCTCTGGGTGACATGTCAAACAGACATGTTCATGCACACAAATGTTTGTACATTATGTTACTCCATGACTATGACCGAAATATCGGAAACTCAAAAATAGGTAAAAATCTCGTAAATAATTATTCTAATGGGGTATATTTTTAATAATTAATAAAATATGTAAAACCTACACGTCTCCGATAGTTAATGATTCTGCACTGTGATCCAATGTATCTGGTGCCTCTGTCTAGGGTTGAAGGGTCAAAAGGGTTGTGAAGGCACAAAATATACCAGACTTCCTAAATGGGCTCCGAAGCGACAATTTTGGAACACTAGTAGTCAACGCTGCCTTTGGTCCAAGGGTTGCGGGTTCGATCCCCGCACAGTACAAACATTTGTGTGCATGAACATGTCTGTTTGTATTGGGCTGGGTGTTTCCTATGTATTATTAGTATGTATTTACAAAAGAAAAGTATTATATGTATTATATTTGTAATCCCACTGTTGATTCTGATATCTGTAACACAGGTGCTACAGGAGCTACCTATCTCGGAGTTAGATCAATGTGTGTGATGTTATGTAATATTTATTTATTATTTTATTAATTTTGGACGCAACCAGGAACTACTCACTAATGTGAGGAGAAGGTAACTACGTTAATTTATCGATAAATCATATCATTGTCGAAACACTATTAACACCCTTCCTCAATCATGACTTGTACATCATCGCCCATAATAACACACACCAATATGGATGACACGAAAAACTGCCTAATTCACAAAACAAGTGACTGTCCTGTTTCACCCTCGAGGAAACTGCAATCAAAAGTACAAATTAGAACAACTGTTAGGTTTCTCTTGGGAGCGAATGCGTCGAACGCATAGGCGCATTTGAGTTGCTGTCCAAAGGTACGCGTTTCGTGATACATTGTTTGTGACGGGTAGGTCACACTAGCGACGCAAATTAATTTTTATTTTTAGCGCTGAAACCGGACCTATTTTAAACAATTTCGGGGTTACAACCTCTCGGCAAACACCTGTACTATTTATTTTATACTTAAAGTTAACTGTTTGGATTGATTTTGCACTCGAATTTTGGATTACCGCCAAAAGTGGCCGCTTTTGGAGTGAACCAATTTTTTGCGTACAAAAAGGGACCCAACATTTGTGCATGGTTATTTAATAAATAGAATAAGTGTTTGCCAAGAGGTTGTAACCCTGAAAGTGTTTAAAATAGATCCGGTTTAGTAGTTAAAAATTAAAATCGATTGGCGTCGCTAGTGTGCCCTACCCGTCACCTTAAAAGGAAGTGTGTTACAGATGCGTGCAACATTTACGCAAGTGTAACTTACTTTGCGAGTAAATTCGCGGTGAATTTACGACCTTCAATCGTGACCTTCAAGAAAAGGGCGAACTCCTTTCTTAAGAGCCGGCAATGCATACGTGATACCTCCGGTGTTGTAGATGTCCATGGGCGGCGGTGATCTCTTTCCATCAGGTGTGCCGTCTGCTCGTTTGTCCGCTATAATGTAAAAAAAGAAAGAAATAAGAATTCGCCAATTCGGTTGTTCGAAGACCTTAGATCTTGTTGTCTAACATCTCAATCTGTTTGCGTATTGACTGCCTACATTGCGTGTTAAACAAATCATCTTATAAAAAGAGTGCGCGTAGAGTGATCTCGGCTGTTGCAAACTATATGGAACGATGTTTGACACTATTCGATTTACTGCCTAGCGCGTTGGTCAACAAACTTCGATATCAAATTTCAGGAGTCGACATGCGGTTATTTGTGCTGTAAAGTCATTGGCTCTTACAAGTAACACTAATTTAGACGACCCAAAAACTGGCCTATTGCTGCCTGCCAGAGAAACTGTCTGATTTCCCTCCATTTGACCCCATGTGCGAAACATAGTCATAGTAAATTTAGAAAAACAATGTTAAAAATTTCTCAAAGGATTCTACATAAGACCTGCTCATATAATTCATTTACCTTGAATTAATGGCTGAGTAGAGATCGACTCCAGCGTTACAACCGATATAATTCTAAATGATTTTTGTATATAGTTTTAATTTTGTATGTTGGCCTAGGTATCAATCACTATTAGTATGTATACCTCACATGCCATTTGGGTAAGCAGTGCAATTTTCGGGACAGTGAAAACTTAAATAAAACCAAATTAAAATAGTAATTAAACGAAGAAAAAAACAGCAAGTTTAATAATAAGATACTTATCATAAAAAAAATAAAACATGAAGATTTCAGAACAGTGATTTTTGTTAAAAATAATAAGTTTTCAGAATCCGGGACAATAAGCGCTATTACTGGACACGGGACGAAGAGGCAAGATTCGGGACAGTCCCCTGATTTCCCGGCGGTCTGGCAAGGCCTATATTTTGACCCCATCATGCGAACACCATAGTCATGTCACACCTCGCGACGGCGATGGTGATGAGTGGGATTAGGCTTAATCACCACGCTTGCCAAATGCGGATTGGTGATCACAAACCCGAGCTATGTTCGAAAAAATTCGAAAACATACTTTTCACTCTACCCGGGAATCGAACCCAGGAGCCCCTGAGATCATGGCCCGGTACTTAAACCACTAGACCAACAGGGCGTCGTTAAAGTTTCCTGAATGTCATTTATTAGTTATTACTTTAAATAGGTAAAATTTATCATGTAACAATATCTGATAACTTGTTTAAATTGTTGTCGTATCTTCACCATAATTTGTCACAAAGCGGGTGCAGCGTGTCGCCTAACGACGCGGCTGCAGGCGACACGTCGCGTCGCTTGTCGTACGTCGCGCGATCCCGACACTTTCGCCATTTGCTACGCGGTTACACTAATAGTTTGTGAGGGGTCCGATTATGTGGGAAATGCTATTGGGATGTTGAACCCCACTTCTGCAATGATTGTAACGTATTGGAACATATTACTCTGCAATACACGTGTAGGTTTGTGATGTCTATTTACTTTTTTTTATTGCTTTAAATAGGCAAACGAGCTTGCGGCCCATCTGATGGTAAACGACAACCGCTACTCATAGACATCAACAATGCCGGAGCACAGTCATGCCGCTGCCTACCGTGAATGAAGAACTCTTTTCAAACCTCGTTTAAAAAAGGATATGTTATAGCGATCAGGAACACCGAGGCTGGAAACTCATTCCATAGTTTGCACGACTACTAAGCATCTATTTCTAGAATGAATTTCACCTGCTACAGTTTTTTAAGTTTAATCACAATTAGGTATAGACAGCTAAGAACCAATACCATTTTACTACCACCAATAATCTCCAGGAAAGCACAAGGTCTAAGTAGAACTGTACACTTAAACCTAATGATGTTTAAAACTAACCTAAAAAAAAGATTGGTAAAAAAAAAGTAAGTCGCAAAACTAAACAAATCTAAATAATTTCGACGCATAACTTTGTAAGTAGAAAAATATCTTAATAAGTATATAACTCTACAAACAATAATTATTGATTCAAAATATATATTATGTGCACAGTTTTAATGTCCTGTTGGTCTAGTGGTTTAGCGTCCTAAGACCTAGACAGCAGACACAATAGAAAATCAATTGTGTTCGGCATTTAAAAGGATTACCGGCTTTACGACTTTAAATACCGGGGCGTGATCTCGGGTCGAGATGATGTTCGATTCTCGGGTCGAATGAAAAGTATGTTTTCAATTTTTCGGAAATAGCTCGGGTTTGTGATCACCTATCCGCATTTGGCAAGCGTGGTGATTAAAAATAATAGTTTATTTCAATTTAAAGATTACATTTGATCCATTGTTGTTACTATGACTTATAATTAACTTAGTAACAAGGAATTACCAAAAACAAGTAAGAAAGCAGAAAAAGACACCTACACCATTTACCTCAGTTAGCCTAATACGATTAAGCCTAGTTCCATCGTAGTAGCGATGACTTGATTTCTATCATGGAGGCCTTTGCCATGCAGTGGCCCAGTATATAGGCTGATACTTTTACATAATTTTAGCAATAAAGATATTTTTATTCTTATTCTATATATTATTCAAAACTTCTGTTTGTCAAGCTTCATAGCGATAGCTAAAATTCTATGAGTGCTATTTATACGATTTTGAATGGCTCTCGGGTAAAATTTTCTTTTTCAAATTATCGTTTTATGTGTGGGATGTGTCGACATGATGATTTTTTTGCTTTAGGGTTTGCGCATTTCCAAATTACACAGAAACGCAATCGGATTTTTTTAAATTACCGCTTTTAATGAGCTTAACTTACTTGTCTAATTTCTCAGTTGCTAAATAACAAGATATACATAATTGGCCGCAGTAACAGAGACAAACACGAGAAGTTTATTCATAGACGTCCCAAGGAACTCAAATATTGAGCAAGTTAGCCCGCAGCGAGACTGTATGCCACGACTTACTAACTTCACCCTGTATCGAATGGGGACCTATGGGTATGGGTATACTCCTGATTGTTGCAAATTGGGAATTAAGAGAGATGCTATTTTTAACCCTCGACCAAAACGGGGTGTTATAAATTTCACGTGTCTGTGTGTGTCTATTCTTGGCATCTCAGCTCCGATCGGATGAACCGATTTTAATTTTGATTCTTATGTTTGAAATGTGATTTGATCGGGAGTGTTTTTAGATATGTAAGATAAAAATTGATCCAAGATGGCCGCCGCCCGAGGTTTTGGTTAGGGATAGAGTTCCACTCATCATCTTGTTCCCTACCACAGACAAGGTGACGGCCATGATGGTTTCCTCTCGGAAAAAAAAAGGATTAGGTACATTTCCTAATGGGCGAGGCATTGCAGCATTTTAAAACCTATTTTTTTCGAAAATATGGGTCAATTTTGAGGAACTAATTTCAGTATTTTATCTCTTATTCCATTATTTAATTAGGTAGTTGCAAGAAAGTTGGAAGGAAAAAAAATTCTGAAAAAAAACCGCCTTCAAAAACCACGAACTAAAAAGTGTAAAATAATATTTTAAACACTTTATACACCTCAAATAACATTTTATAACATTACACTCGAGAAAAGGTTTTACCGAAGTCGGCGCCCAATAATTTCTTGTTATTTAATACAACATTCAATTATTCAACAGGGATTAGGCGCCAATTTCGGTAAAACCTTTTCTCGAGTGTACTGTTTTAAAAATGTTATTTGAGGTGTATAAAGTGTTTAAAACATTATTTTACACTTTTAGGTCATGGTTTTTGAAGGCGATTTTTATTTGCAGAATTTTTTGTTAAGCCTTTTAGTGTCCCATTTTTTGGCAGCACAGAATCATTTAAATCGGTTCATAAATGGAAAAGTTATCGGCGAACAAACATATACATATAAGAACATATATTCAAATTGAGAACCTCCTTTTTTGAAGTCGGTTAAAAAGGTTAATTTACGTCTTGTGAACACGTCATCTTTGGAGAAAGGTTTGGTCAATTTCAGTTTTTAGTATCCTCATACATAATAATAACGAAAAGAAAGCTTTTCTTATGATATAGGTGGCAGACGAGCAGACGGATCACCTGATGGTAAGCGATTACCGCCGCCCATGGACGCCTGCAACACCAGTGGTGTCACAAGTGCGCTGCTTACCTTTTAACCCCCTTCCCCTGGATTGGGCCTCCGGTACCCTCACTCACGCAGCGAAACAGCGCATGCACATGCTTCACGCCGGTTTTCTGTGAGGACGTGGTATTTCTCCGGTCGAGCCGGCCCATTCATGCCGAAGCGTGGCTCTCCCACTGTTTAAAAGTTAAAGAATATCCTTTATAGTAACGATTAGGTACGGTCAGCATCAAAAGTAGCTTAACACTTTAGTACCATGTCATAGTATAAAATAGATCCTTTATCTGCCTTTTCGTGTGATCTTTTACGTAAACGTTTTACGTTGTGACATCTTTCCTACAACCGTTTTGGCTTCAGTATGTAATACAAAGTCAACGGATAAAGTTGCGAGTATCTCTGAAAGCAAACAGACTGCAGTACTATAAATGCTAGTAACCAAAGTTACTGCCCCATGTTTGAGTTGCCACCGCTGGGACTAATATGTGTAAACAACTTGGGAATTGTATGTTATACAATGAAAATCTTCGCAGATGTTTCATACTTGTAAATGGTAGACATTTCTCCCTACATCGTTCCTACGCCTCCCTACGTCTCTTATACAACATTCTGTTTTATGACCTTTGAAAGTTCGTCAAAAAAAAATTCAACTCCTTCGTAATAATGACGAAGTCGTGCCGTGTTGTCCCCGGCAGAGTAGAATAGGCCACCCTCACTCTGACCGAGGTGTCGTAAAAGGCGACTAAGGTAAAGCTGCTGGCATGATCATCAGCACCCAGAGAAGGAAAACTCTGCATTTATATCAAAACCCTCGCCAACCCGTCTGCTAAGCGTGGTGAGTATGGCAATTACCCCTCATGTGATTGAGGGAGGCCCGTGCCCCAGCAGTGAGGACTTAAATGGGCTGATGATGATGATGATGATGACGTGAAGGAGTTTGAAAACGTTGACTGCTTTGGTGGCGCAGTGGTTGGTGGGTCGCACTTTAAAGCAACGGCTACGCGTAGGGTCCTGCGTTCGATCCCCGGGTCGGGCAAAAGTTTGTAACTAAATTTTTCTGTAGGAAATTCTCAGTGTCAGGTCGGAGTCTGGAAGGTGGCGGTCTTGTACCCTCGCGCCTCGGAAAGCACCTTAAGCCGTTGGTCCCGCGCCTGATCTCCCTGGGTCGTCTCACACTGGTGTCCCATCTTGTGTCTGCGCAAACACTTGTGCATTATAATAAATAAATAAATTGATTGGCTGCCATGACCGAAATATCCGTTTGAAGGACATTAATATTAGCGATATTTCAAAAGTCATATAACATATGTGGTTCAGAATGTGTCAAAGTAACTCTTCTGCCTAATAAGTCAGTTTATAAGGGGTACGTACAAAATGTTACTTCGACATGGTACTAATGTGTTAAGCTACTTTTGATGCTAATCGTACAACATGATGTACTCGTCTACAACTTCCAGTGCAGAGCTTCCAACCTTTACCAGAGTGGGTACGACATGGGAATTCGACATGATTTTCGTCTTGTCCATGTTCATTTTCAGACCCACTTGTTGGGAGACTCTACTGAGGTCGTCAAGCATTGTGCCAAGGTCTTCCAAGGTCTCAGCCATGACTACGATATCATCAGCGAATCGAACGTGCGTCATGTACTCACCATTTATATTGATGCCAAGTCCATCCCAGTCCAGAAGTTTAAACACGTCCTCCAACAGAGTGGTGAACAGTTTCGGCGATATAACGTCACCCTGTCTCACACCTCGCTGGAGAGGAATGGGTTTTGATTCCTGGTCCTGTAGACGGACTGACATTGTGGCGTTTCCGTACAATGACTGCAACACTTATATGTATCCGTAGTCTATTCGGCACCTTTGGAGAGACTGTAGCACGGCCCAGGTCTCGACAGAGTCGAAGGCTTTCTCATAGTCCACAAACGCTTAGCATAATGGCAGGTTATACTCTTCGGTCTTCTGTATAACCTGCCGCAGCGTATGTATGTGGTCTATAGTGCCTAAAGCCTTTTCGAAATCCAGCTTTTTCGGGAGGCTGGAAGTCGTCGAACCTGCGTGCGAGACGATTCGTCATAACTCTCGAAAACAGCTTATATATGTGGCTCTAGCAGCGTGATAGGCCTGTAATTCTTCAATTGGATTGTCACCCTTTTTGAAGAAAAGCCTTACCACGCCAGAGTGCCACGCCTTTGGGTGTCTTTCCCTCAATGATGATGGAGTTGAAAAGCCTCTGAAGGGCTTCAGGAAAGGTAGTCCACCTGCTTTCGGAAGCCGCCGCTGTGAATCCATATCACCGGTGCCTTACCGTTCTTAAGCTGTTTGAGAGCTATGCTAATCTCTGTATAGGCTGGACGTCCGGGATATCTTCGGTGTGTAGTGCCGGGTTAATTTGGATCTGCGCTCAAACAGCCTGAATGGACAGGTGGCATGATGTCGCGTAAACTGTCAATAAACGTGTTTTGATCTAGGCCCAAAAGCTCTGGGCGTGAACCGCGTGGACGATTCTGCAATCCTCTGTTTTCAGCTGGTCAACAAGCTCTCTCCAACTAGCTTAATCTCTAGCGAAGGTGACTTGGAGCCTTTGTTACGCTCTATAGCCTCTTTAATACGGTCCGTATTAAATCGGCGTAATGTACCAGGTCAGGCACTTGTGAGATGCGCTTGCTAAAGCTGCCGTCGTTGACGAGCTCAATCAGAGGTTTGCAGAACCATTTTCCGCCTTTACTCATTAGCTTAGAGTGCTCGAGATTTTTACTGGCTTTTTTCGTACGGCTGGGTCTGAGAACCTTTGCACCCGCCGTTAAGGACAGGCTTTCTACGAGCCTGTCATATAGTTGTCCACAATCTGAGCAGCTCTCTAGGCAATCGAAACGATTTTTACAGTTTCCAGTTGAAAAGCTTTCGGGGTTTTCAATTTGGATGGCTACGGGCGGGGAGCGTAGATTTCATCAGTCGATACCTTTCGGGATGCAACGTTGTAGATTTCAAGTGGGGGGGGCCCCCTCTTACCATTTCGGTGATCACTTCCAGTGTTCAGGATGATCACGGAGACATCATTGAAATCCGGGTCTTGGGTAGGACATGATGACGCAATCCTCATTTTTTGTAACGCCATCCGGACTTTCCCAGGTCCACTACGAGCAGCCCGTTTTTTAAAAAGAAGAGTTCATCATGTAGAGTCTCTCTCTCCTCCATATAATGGCTAGCAATTCGACTCGGTGGCCGTATTCCTGATCCAAATTGCCAACTTTCGACTTCCTCATCGCCCTTTTTGCTAGCCTTGCGTGAAATCTCCCATGACAACAGCCGTAGTGAGTATTGGGAAGATGTATTGCCGAGAAATTATCCTCATACATACTTCCAAATTCTCGTCAGGGGTGTGTCGAGGTCGGGCGAAACCGTATTACCTTAACGAATACGTTTGGTAATTCTGATAGTGTAAGGTACGCACCCTATTCGACACATCCGATTTTGTACCAATGTTGTTCACGAGGGAATTGTGGAACAATAAACCCGATCCACCTTTGGACAGTTCTGCGCCCTCCCGGAAATAAAGCAGATTCTTTGGTCCGGATTAGGGCATTTACAGGACATCGTATCCTCGCCCTGTCGTCGGACTTCGGTAATCCTACAATACTCCAGCGAATTCTGCTTAATTCTTCCTCTATTCAGCAGCTTCTCTTCGGTCCCGCAGTGCTGCTTGTGTTTTACTGCAGGTCACGGTTGTTGTTGACGTAGGTATTCGCCACCCGGGGATTCTGGACCCCTGGTCCCGGCGCCTCGCCGCTTCCGTCATCGCCGGCTCGGCCCTCCGTAACCGCCGGGCACTTGGGGCCTTTTCTTGTTTTTTATAAATCACAGGGGGGGTTTGGGCCTACACCCCCACGCTGGCCCGTGCGGGTTGTGGGGACGCCAGATCCTCGTCTGTGTGCAGGCAGTGTGCGCCCACGTGCAGTGAGGTTGACTTAGGCCCCGTTAGATATTGGGCGGGACCCCTTACACCTCGGACAAAAAGTCCAGCTTGGTAAGTCCAACTTCCAGAAAGAGGTCGATCGACGAATCCAACTCGGCTGGGCAGCGTTCGGGAAGCTACGCAGCATATTTTCGGCCCACCTACCGCAGTGTCTCAAGACGAAAGTCTTCAATGCCAGTGATGACATACGGAACCGAAACGTGGCCGCTTACAATGTGCCGATTAAGGAGGCTCAAAGTCACTCAGAGAGCAATGGAGAGAGCTATGCTCGGAGTCTCCCTGCGTGATCGTATCAGAAATGATGAGATCCGCAGGAGAACTAAGGTTACAGACATAGCCCAAAGGATTGCATGCCTCAATTGGCAATGGGCAGGGCACATAGCGAGGAGAACAGACGGCCGTTGGGGCGGAAAGGTCCTCGAGTCAAGGCCACGTACAGGAAGGCGCAGCCGTGGCAGGCCCCCCACAAGGTGGACCGACGATCTGGTGAAGATCGCGGGAATCCATTGGATGCGGGCGGCACAGGACCGATATGTGTGGAGAACATTGGGGGAGGGCTATGTCCAGCAGTGGACGTCTATTGGATGAAATGATGATGATGATGATGGTACAACATGTGGTTAAAAGGGTGTACTCGTAAATACCGGTTAACCCTGTATATGCAGAAGATTTAAAGACCTTTAATACTCTTGCATTCAATCTTCGTTGTACACATCCTGTAGTACCTAGTTTTTAAGTTTTCATACTTTATTTTGAGTGCAATAAAAGTATATTCATTCATTCATTCATTTATTCATAATGAAAAGTACGCGCCAAATGTTCTGCATCAAGATTACGAAACGATTAAGAAATATTACCAAGACTTGGGTATTCTTTATCCTACAATATGGGTGAAATCCTTGAAAGGATGAAGATTGAAGTATCACCTCATGGACCAGTATGAAAACGCAAACGGATCATCTTTGTTTTCGGACTACACATCAACACTTACCATAGAGAAAGTTGAGAAAAAAATGTAATGCTTGATTTCCTCACAATCTAGAAACCAACTTCATCTTCCCCATTGCAAAACGAAAAACTTGGATTTCAAATGACTTCCGTTGGACCACACTTTGAAAATATTTCCATAACTTTTTAACAAATGAAACCCACCATAACTTTTAAGTCTGAATCTTGCCAACAAGCCGACTCGACTTCGCACTTTCCACTATTGCTCGTTCTTTGAGAATTTAGGAAGTAACATAAATAGTTTGAAACTATAAATGAAATACCCCCCGAGTTTGCCCGACGCCTCGTCTGTCGGACAGTGTCAAGATAAGGGTTCAGGATTCACATAAAAAACCATATATGTATTACTTCGAGCGAATTATCCTTACCTGTTAACTGTGAAAAGATAAAGATAAAAAATTCCTTTATTCATTTAGGTCCACACAAGACCTTATGAATTCAAAATAAGTACTAATATCTACCGCTTGTTCGGATGTCGATTTCTTCTACTGAGAAGACCCAGCAAGAACTCAGTATTCTCTTTCAATAGTGATGATGTTACAGAGTTTCAATTGAGAAGAGAAAAAATACAATCATGATGGTTAATAGACTACTATGACTAACCTACTCAAAGATTATCAATTAACATTACCAAGATCCTTATCATTTAAATATCTTGTACCTAAATAAAAAAAAAAACCTTTTATTTCAGACAAAAAACAATCCATATTTTGTTAGTATAGTGAACTTAAAACTATTGTTAGTGGTCATAAAATAAATATAATAATAATGATTCCTATTTATACAGTTTTTTATTTTGGATTTTGCCAAGAACACTAAAGTAACCTTTCCTCTTAGCAGTTTTGATATGAACTTACTTTCCAGTATAGTTAATGCCATTTTGTGGTATCTTATTAAATTCTAATACTAAGCCCACAAATGAATTAACCGATTTTATGAAGTCTGAGAAACGTTAACAGCTTATTCTAAAAAATTTGACAACAATAATTTGTGTTAGTAAGTTTCCGAAAGCACGTAAGATACAGCCTAACGACAATATCGATAATATTATTAGTAAGTGTTATGCATTTTATGAGCATTGACATCATTGCCCCATCTAAGTTAGCCCATGCAAATATATGGCAACCAGAAAAAACGAAGAAACCAAAAACACACGGACCCAAAACAAATACGAGTACCTGTTTCATCAATAAACATTTGTCTTGGTGCGGGGATCGAACCCACGACCGTACCGGGGTTGACAGCGCACTTGTGACTCCACTAGTGTCCATGGGCAGCGGCAATCGCTTACCATCGGGTTATCCATCTGCTCGTTTGCCCCCTATCACATTTGAAAAAAAAAATGGTACATAATTCTGTCGAAATATTTAGTACGATATGTAGAATTTAAGTAATATTTTTTTATGAAACCGGCTTCAGTGAAGCCTTTTCTTTTGGCAATCTTGTTTCCCCCAATCAGTCATCTAGACAAAGGTCTTTTACGATGATTGTCGGTCCCGCGATTCGAATAGGTTTTAATTTGTTGGAAAGTTCCTGCCAGGACCGACGATTTATTAATAAAGAATAATTTGACTTAGATTAATTGCGCTTTCAAGAAACGGTGGGTACTCCCGTTGATGACATTGAAGTCAGTTCTATTTAAATGATTGAGTTATTTTTTTATTATTTCAATAAAAAGTTAGCTTTATTGTAGTAAGGGTGTTGCTAATGTCCACGACTCACTATCAGGTGTGCCGCCTGCTCGCTGGTCCGAATAATGTAAAAGTTTGTGGTCTTAAAACCTGGTTGTTTATTTTAATCGCAAGGAAGATTATCAATTTTACTAATTTACGGTATTTATGAAAACTTAAGTCAGTTAAGTGTTCAAAAGAACGATGATAATTAGATAAAAATGTATGAGCCACCCTCACTCTTACCGAGGTGTCGTAAAAGGCGACTAAGGTAAAGCTGCCGGCATGATCATCAACACCCAGAGAAGGAAAACTCTGCATTCATTTCAAAACCCTCGCCAACCCGTCTGCCAAGCGTGGTGAGTATGGCAATTACCCCTCATGTGATTGAGGGAGGCCCGTGCCCCAGCAGTGGGGACTTCAATGGGCTGACGATGATGATGATGATGTATGAGCCCCCAAAGTTATAAATGAAGTGTGTCCAGAGACGAATGTCCTACCCGTGGGAGTCAAATTATCAATTAATTCGACAAATCCACTGTGATTTTTTTGTTTTGTTTAAAAATGGTAATCATTCAGTAGCAACAAAAATTACAATGATCCCTATTTTTAAACAAACGGGGTACCCATCCCGGATACCCGAACTACTAGACTAGTGGTAATAAAAAATAGTCTCCATTTTTGAGAAACATAAATAAATTTACAAAAGATTCGTTAATAAAATTAATCATTTTGACTCACCTTCACGGGTCAGACAATCATAACCGGAGACCACCGTACGGGATATTCTGTTTACCTTACCGAGAATCCCAGGGCTGTTGTCAGAATCGGAATACAATATTCGTCAGTTCAATCAAACGAAATGAAACAATTGCCGCGCCCCATCACCCCTCCCTCCCCCCTTCCCTTTGCGCCGGTCCAGCCTCGTACGAGCCAAGCCTAGTAACTGTTAGGGTTCCGCAGACTCACTGATAAAAACGAATAAGAAATAGTATTCACAGAACATACACTTATTTTGTGAGACGCATTGTCTGTTGTGATTTTTATTTAAACAATGTTTTATTATTATTTTAAAAGGATTTATCCGTCCGTCCAGCCACTGATAAAGACCTTTTTTTTGCTGCACTACATATATCTATGATTTTATTGCTCCTAAGGTCAGCTCACAGCAATTTAATTTTAAATGTTTTTTCTAACTCACCGTTATGCCATCACACTGGAAGGAATTAATATTTTTTTTTACATAATGGCAGACAAACGAGCAGACGGCTCACCTGATGATAAGTGAATCACCGCCGCCCATAGACATCTGCGACACACATCACAGATGCGTTGCCGGCTCTTAAGGGAGGAATAAGCTCTTTTCTTAAAGATCACCAGGTCGTATCTGTTCAGAAACACCATCGTTGGTAGCTATATTGAAAGATCTGTATTATGAAAGTTTGATTAAACTCCGATCAAGTGGAGCAAAACTCGCTTTGGAAAACAATGGTCGGTTTGTCTGTTTGTAAATAAAAAATGGGCTTACAAATGCCTTTAGAACTTTTACTAATGGCTAATCATATGTTTATTCATTTCTAGAGGATGCTCACTCAATCGACGTACCGTTTTTCTATTGGTTAGTAATAATATTAATTGTTATCCGATTTTGCTTAAAATCGTGAGTAGCAAATTTTTTATGTCTGCGCAGACGCTTCACTATAAATAAAATGGCAACGGAACCATCGACGATCAATTCGACTTGTTATTTTTTTACAATGCTATCCTCATTATGCTTTATAGTCTATCGACATATTGCGATGCGCATTCACTCAGTTTTATTGACGATAATTTGCCATCAGTTTTGATGAAGTAGCTGATAGTATGAGTTATACCCTATTTCCTATTGAATAGTGTAATACAATATCGGTTTGTGTGTTTGTTTACGTAGCGTACAGGTAACAAGAATTACTTTCCTGATGTTCTGGAAAAGTCTGAAGGCTTATCAGAAGAAAAAAAAAATCGTGTTTTTTTTTATGTGATAGGTGGCAAACGAGCAGACGCATCACCTGATGGTAAGCGATTGCCGCCGCTCATGGACATCCGCGACACCAGTTGGAGTCACAAGTGCGCTGCCGACCTTTAAACCCCCTTTCCCCCGGACTGGGCCTCCGGTACCCTCACTCACGCAGCGAAACAGCACAATACTGCTTCACGCCGGTTTTCTGTGAGGCCATGGTATCACTCCGGTCGAGCCGGCCCATCCATGTATGTAAATAACTTATTTCATAATAACCAGTACGGATTCACTAAAGGGAAATCCACTATTGATGCAGGAGTGGCACTAATGAAACTTGTCTTCAATGCGTGGGAAAATAAGCAAGATGCTGTTGGTGTTTTCTGCGATTTATCAAAAGCCTATGATTTTGTTAACCATGAAACTTTAATAATGAAGCTACGGCATTATGGTGTCTCAGACAATGCACTTTCAATACTGCAATCATACCTTTCTTGTAGAATCCAAAAAGTAAGTGTTAATGGAATAAATTCTACTGGCGCCCCTCTACTCATGGGAGTGCCGCAGGGCTCCATATTGGGACCCCTACTTTTTTTAATTTATATTAATGACCTTCCTCACTTTACAAAAGACCTATGTGAGACTGTATTGTTTGCCGATGACACTTCTCTGATTTTTAGAGTTGATAGGCTTAAGCAAGTATTTGACGACGTAAACGATGCACTCTCACAAGTGGTATATTGGTTTACAACTAATAATTTACTACTTAATGCCAAAAAGACTAAATGTGTTAAATTCACAATGCCAAATGTGAGGCAGGTTAATACAAATATAACCATAAATAATGAGCATCTTGCGCTCGTAAATTCAACAGTATTTCTAGGAATCACATTAGATTCTAAGCTGCAATGGGGTCCCCATATTGATGTCCTGGCAGGTAGACTTAGTTCTGCTGCATATGCAGTTAGAAAGATAAGACAACTAACTGATGTTGAAACGGCGAGGCTGGTTTATTTCAGCTACTTTCATAGCATCATGTCATATGGTCTATTACTATGGGGATCAGCTGCTGATATACAGACTATTTTCGTATTACAGAAGAGAGCCATCCGCGCCATTTATGGCCTTAGATCGCGCGACTCCCTTAGAGATTTGTTTAAAGAAATCGACATACTTACCGTGGCTTCTCAATACATCCTTGATTAACTTATGTACGTACATAAGAATCTCCATCTGTTCCCGAAGAAGTCCGACTGTCACAGCCTTAACACCAGAAATAAGCACAGACTGGCCGTTCCAAATATCAGGCTCCATAAGGTTAGCAGTTCGTTTATAGGATTGAGCATAAAAATGTTTAATAAGTTACCTCAGATTATTATTGACTTGCCCACACATAAGTTTAAATTGTATATAAAAAACTGTTTAATGAAGAAAGGCTATTATAAAATAGACGATTTTTTGAATGACAATAATTTAGGGACATATTAGTAACACAAAAATTGTACTATTTTTTAAGTTAATGGTGACATTTGTTTAAAAATTTTTTTTTAAAAGAGTAACTGCTGAGTTTCTTGCTGGTGTCTTCTTGGCAGAAAACTACATTCCGAACCAGTGGTAAACATGTTGACATTCATAAGTGTTCTGTATGGACCTAAATTGAATAAACAATTTTCATTTCATTTCATTTCATTTCATTTCATTTCATTTCATTTCATGCCGAAGCGTGGCTCTCTAACGCGTACAATAAAGCGGTAAAATGGTGGTTTATTCCAAATTGTTACCCATTGATAACAAGTATGTCATATTTACTTTCACGATATACTTGATCAAAAAAAAAGAAGAACTTATTGCAAATTATAAGAGGAATTTGATGAAAACTTAATTAATTATATAATTATTTCACAACATCACATAAATTGATCTGACTCCGAGATAGGTAACTCAAGCACCTGTGTTACGGATATCAGAATCAACAGCGGAATTACAAATATATACATATAATACTTTTCTTTTGTAAATACATACAAACACCCAGAAATTGGTCTGGGTGACATGTCAAACAGACATGTTCATGCACACAAATGTTTGTACTGTGCGGGGATCGAACCCGCAACCCTGGGACCAAAGGCAGCGTTCACTACCATTGTTCCAAACGGGTTGTCAAAATTGGTAATATAGTAAACCGTCCTAATCGCCGTGTCGCAAATATACCCCAACGCTTACGCGACTACGATTTGGGCATGAGTTAGTTTTATATAGTCTGTGTCGGCTCACGCAACACACTGACTGGCCACCCGCCGTTCGCCGGCGAAAAGAAGTAGAATAACAAATGACAGGCGGGAGATTCGGATTCACGCGCGCTGAGTGTCAACAATATCTTCACATTATTTGAACTGTTTTCGCTGTAATTTTCTATTTAAGTAGTGCTAAATTAGTGCCCTTTCTGTACAATTACGAACTTAACCAAAATACAAACTATTTCTTTATTGTGTTTGGTATAGCAATTCTTTGCAATTTATTCTTAAGTAAATAATACACTTAAAAAATTCACCGTAGGGCTCAGGTGGGACTCGAACCCACAACCTTCCACAGTCCGGGTGGCTGCACTAACCATTTATGCTATCCGAACCCCTTGCTAAGACGACGAATTTTGTAAGTGCTTGAATCGTCATGAGCCGACGATAGTCTCATCAATATTGTAGGTATACTTTACAATATCCAATGGAAACATTGTTACAAATATTTGACCACCAGTTAAGATGAAACTGCTAAACGAATATTATTGTGTTTGGTATAGCAATTCTTTGCAATTTATTCTTAAGTAAATAATACACTTAAAAAATTCACCGTAGGGCTCAGGTGGGACTCGAACCCACAACCTTCCACAGTCCGGGTGGCTGCACTAACCATTTATGCTATCCGAACCCCTTGCTAAGTAAATTAGGTTATTACAATATGTTTATTTTGTATCCGCAATAGATTAAATACATAATTGTCATTCAACTTCAAGATTTTTTGTTGATGTGGACGAAACCAGGAACTACTCGCTAATATATAATATAATATAATGTAAGACAGGTCAATACTAACATCACTATGAATAATGAACGTATTGAAGTCATTGATTCAACAGTTTTCCTTGGCATTACCATGGATGCCAAATTGCAATGGGGTCCCCACGTCGCAGCCTTGGCGGGAAGACTTAGTTCCACCGCGTATGCGGTTAAGAAGATTAGACATCTGACCGATATTGAAACCGCGAGATGGTTTATTTTAGTTATTTTCATAGTGTAATGTCTTATGGTCTCTTGTTGTGGGGGTCTGCTGCTGATATACAGACTATATTTGTATTGCAGAAGAGGGCCATCCGCTCCATATACAACCTTAGACCTCGCGATTCGCTAAAAGAATTATTTAAGAGCATTAACATCTTAACCGTAGCTTCTCAATACATTTTAGACTGTATTTTGTACGTGCGAAAGAACATGGATATTTTTTCGAAAAAATCTGATTGTCATGGTTTTAACACTAGAAATAAACACAAGCTCGCGATTCCAAATCTGAAACTTAAAAAAATTAATAATTCATTTGTTGGTCTAAGTATTAAAATGTACAATAAGTTGCCACAAAATGTTATTGAGTTACCAACGCATAAATTTAAATCTCACGTGAAAGCCTGTTTAATGAGTAAAGGATACTATAAAATTGTAGACTACTTAAATGATAAGGATTCATGGACATAATGACCTCCATGCCTGCACACTTGTAACATTTTCATATATATTAACAAAAATTATTAATATTATATAATTACTGAATTTTAATAAATTAGGCTTAGCAGCATTTATTACTGTATAAAATTGATTTATATTGATTATCCAATAATTGACAAGATGCTAACCACCTACTATTGTACACCTCGTCCTACAGTTTATTAGTATTGGATTAAGTAACTACTACTCTTTGTGACCTATGAGGAGAACCTAAGTAGTCATGCTCACTCAAATGTCTCTGAGGTGGTGGCGTTATGTGTCGGGTCATTACATTCCCTCTAATATGGTTGAGTGAAATGATGGCTGACACATACGTCATACTTGTGAACAGGTGCCACCTTTGGGGACTGGTCCGCTTGGGTTTACCTCATATTTAGCTTTTAATTTGCTTCATTCTATTTTGTGTTGCATTAGACTGTATGACTTGGTATGAAGATAATAAACCATTGTAAAACAGTTGGCGATTAAAAAGAGTAACTGGCGAGTTTCTTGCCGGATCTTCTCGACCAGAAACAACTTTCCGAGCCGGTGGTAGAATCGCATTATGTTTATTTATTTCTTTAGTATATTTTATGTATCAACATATATATGTATTAACATGTAAATTATACATAAGTACTTATAAATAGTTTTAAGTCATTCAAATGTATGACGATTTGTAAGTGCTATGTACAAGCCTATGCAAATAAAGAATTATTTGAATTTGAATTTGAATTTAATGTGAGGAGAAGGTAACTACGTTAATTTATCGATAAATCATATCATTGTCGAAACACTATTAACACCCTTCCTCAAGCATGACTTGTACATCATCGCCCATAATAACACACACCAATATGGATGACACGAAAAACTGCCTAATTCACAAAACAAGTGACTGTCCTGTTTCACCCTCGAGGAAACTGCAATCAAAAGTACAAATTAGAACAACTGTTAGGTTTCTCTTGGGAGCGAATGCGTCGAACGCATAGGCGCATTTAAGTGCCTGTCCAAAGGTACGCGCTTCGTGATACATTGTTTGCTTAAGGTGACGGGTAGGTCACACTAGCGACGCAAATTAATTTTTATTTTTAGCGCTGAAACCAGATCTATTTTAAACAATTTCGGGGTTACAACCTCCCGGCAAGCACCTGTACTATTTATTTTATACTTAAAGTTAACTGTTTGGTCTGCTTTTGCACTCGAATTTTGGATTACCGCCAAAAGTGGCCGCTTTTGTAGTGAACCAAAAAGGGAAGGGAACATTTGTGCATGGTTATTTACATGGGAAATTTGGATTACCGCCAAAAGTGGCCGCTTTTGGAGTGAACCAAAAAGGGAAGGGAACATTTGTGCATGGTTATTTACATGGGAAATTTGGATTACCGCCAAAAGTGGCCGCTTTTGGAGTGAACCAAAACGGGAAGGGAACATTTGTGCATGGTTGTTTAATAAATAGTATAAGTGTTTGCCAAGAGGTTGTAACCCCGAAATTGTTTAAAATAGATCCGGTTGAGTAGTTAAAAATTAAAATCGATTGGCGTCGCTAGTGTGCCCTACCCGTCACCTTAAAAGGAAGTGTGTTACAGATCCGTGCAACATTTACGCCAGTGTAACTTACTTTGCAAGTAAATTCGCGGTGAATTTATGACCTTTCTTAAGAGCCGGCAACGCATATGTGATACCTCAGGTGTTGCAGACGTCCATGGGCGGCGGTGATCACTTTCCATCAGGTGTGCCGTCTGATCGTTTGTCCGCTATAATGTAAAAAAAAAAAAATTCGCCAATTCTGTTGTCCGAAGATCTTGTTGTCTAACATCTCAATCAGTTTGCGTATTGCCTGCCTACATTGCGTGCTAAACAAACCATCTTATAAATAGAGTGCGCGTAGAGTAATCTCGGCTGTTGCAAACTATATGGAACGATGTTTGACAATATTCGATTTACTGCCTAGCGCGTTGGTCAACAAACTTCGATATCAATTTCAGGAGTCGACCTGCCGGTTATTTTGTGCTTGTAAGTCATTGCTCATTACAAGTAACACTAATTTAGACGACACCAAAAACTGCCTAATTGCCTGCCTGCCAGAGAAACTGTTTGGTTTCCCTCCATTTGACCCCATATGCGAACACATAGTCATGTCACACCTCGCGACCTGCCAGCTCGTTGTGGTTATACAGTGTGCACTTGCGGGGCACATAAATGTAGAAAATGGTTCAATATACTCAAGACTGGTTTACAAAGTGCGAGCTGCTGCCTAGCCAATAGACAGTTACTCGGCTTGTCATGCGAGTAAAGCTTTTTGTTTTAGTGGCATTTTTTAGGTGTCGACTAATAACTTTCAAGTAAAATATTGTACTTAGTACCTAGATAAGTTTCTTAATTTTGATAAGGTACTTTCAGATCAGAGACACACTCTTTCTGGCTATCTGGTCATTTATTAAAGTGTTAGCCTATAAACTGTCCCACTGCAGGGCAAAGGCCTCCATCATAGAAATCAAGTCGTCGCTACTATGATGGGATTAAGCTTAATCACCACGCTTGCCAAATGCGGATTGGTGATCACAAACCCGAGCTATGTATGTTTTCGAAAAATTCGAAACATACTTTTCGCTCTACCCGGGAAGCGAACCCAGGACCCCGAGATCATGACCCGGTACTTAAACCACTAGACCAACAGGGCGTTAAATTTCTAACTGTCATTTATTAGTTATCACTTTAATTAATAAATAGGTAAAATTTCTCATGTAACAGTATCTGATAACTTGTTTAAATTGTTGTCGTATCTTCACCGTAATATGTCACAAAGCGGGTGCAGCGTGTCGCCTAACGACGCGGCTGCAGGCGACACGTCGCGTCGCTTGTCGTACGTCGCGCGATCCCGACACTTTCGCCATTTGCTATGCGGTTACACTAATAGTTCGTTGTGAGGGGTCCGATGATGTGGGAAATGCTATTGGGATGTTGAACCCCACTTCTGCAATGATTGTAACGTATTGGAATATATTACTCTGCAATACACGCGTAGGTTTGTGATCTCTATTTACTTTTTTTTATTGCTTTAAATAGGCGAACGAGCTTGCAGCCCATCTGATGGTAAAAGACAACCGCTACTCATAGACATCAACAATGCCGGAGCACAGTCATGCCGCTGCCTACCGAGAATGAAGAACTCTTTTCAAACCTCATTTAAAAAAGGATATGTTATAGCGATCAGGAACACCGAGGCTGGAAGCTCATTCCAGAGTTTGCACGACTACTAAGCATCTATTTCTTGAATGAATTTCACCGGCTACAGTTTTTTAAGTTTAATCAAAATTAGGTATAGACAGGTAAGAACCAATACCACTTTACTACCACCAATAATCTCCAGGAAAGCACAAGGTCTAAGTAGAACTGTAAACTCACCTAATGATGTTTATAACTAACCTAAAAAATAGATGATAGAACATTTATCTCCTTCATCTATTGATTCGTAAACGTTGGTAAAAAAAAAGTAAGTCGCATTAAAAACTAAACAAATCTAATTAATTTCGACGCATAACTTTCTAAGTAGAATATTTTATTTTTTATTTTATTATTAAGGTACACCAACAGTACACATACAAGACATTTTAAAATTCTAAGGTATAACAATTATAGACTTTGTATGCATACCAATAAGAGGTATACACAACATTCACCATTAACAACAGAACATAAAAAAAAAATATTACTTCTAAAACATAAAAAATTAAAAACTTGACATAATCTTAATCTTAACCACTATTAGAAATATAAGATATGTATATAAATGTAATGTAGGAAGATATATAATATTATTAATATAAAAAGATATAGGTAAGTAGGATACGTATTATTCCTGACACAAGCCAATATTTCTCTTGAACCTCGGTAAGGAGTCGTGGAAAATATCAATATCTTTGGTACCTTTACTTATTAAATTATATTGCATACAACACCTGGCCATGGGTCCCTGACGTCCCAGATTTGTCCTTGCAGTTGGTGAGCTGAAAATTTTGGCAATAGAGTGCCTAGGGAGTTTGTATGGAACTGTTAATTTGATATGTTCCACGAGTCCACCACACTTCAATTTCCCATTGAGGACTCCGTGCAGAAACACCAGATCCCGAACATTACGGCGGTGTCGCAATGATTCCATCCTGAAAAAGCTTAGTCTCTGACTATATGGGGCTCTATGTGATATATTAGGTGTTTTATATGCTAATTTTCTAGTAAATGAGCGTTGTATATTTTCGATTCGTTGAGACAGTACAGCATAACAAGGGTTCCAAGCCACCGAAGCATACTCAAGATAGCTTCTGACCAGTGTATGAAACAGGAGTTTTTTTATTTTATTTAGTTTAAATTCAGTCGTATTTCTTCTGAGAAAGCCTAACATCTGTGCAGCTTTTTTGATGATAATGTTGACGTGAGAAGAGAATCTTAAGCCCTTGTCCAAAACAACACCCAAATCACGTATCTCGTTTACTTCAGATAAGACACAATTATTTATTCTATAAGTTGTCAGTAACGGACTTTTCTTTTTTGTGTACTTTATGTGATAACATTTATTTACATTTAGGTTCATACAATTTGATTGGCACCAGGTGTAGATGTTATTTAAATCTTTTTGAATAAGGTTCATGTCGTTTAGAGAGCGGACCGGTTTGTAAATTTTTAGATCGTCGGCAAACAAGGATATTTTACAGTGGTGAATTTGAGAGCATAAGTCATTTACGAATATCAAGAAAAGTATTGGTCCGAGGCGGGAGCCTTGTGGAACCCCTGAGATGGCATAGTACTCCCTAGACTCGAATCCATTTGTAACAACAGTCTGGGGTCTATTTTGGAGATAAGATTTGAACCAGCCAAGTAAACACCCGCTTATACCGAACGCTTCCAACTTATTCAGGAGTAGGGAGTGGTTAACCTTATCAAACGCATTACTGAAATCGGTGTATACCGCGTCAACTTGTAGGCCAGCATCCACCTTCAGTGTAAGGTCAGAGACAAATGATACCAGATTGGTTTCGGTTGAATAGCCATTACGGAAACCATGCTGATGGTCATGAATTATGTTTTGTGTATGACGACTTAGTAGAGGATTGATTAATGATTCGAATAACTTCGAGAATGTTGACAAAATCGAAATGGGACGATAGTTCTTTATATTGTTCTTGGCCTTTTTTGTGAACTGGGATTATGCGAGCTTTCTTCCATGCCTCCGGGAAAATTCCATCGTGCAATGAACGGTTCATTATTAGTTTTAGAGGTAAAACAATTGCCGAGCCACAGCGTTTTATGAAAAGAGGAGGTATATTGTCAGGACCTGCTCCCTTCCTAGGGTCAAGTCGTTTTAATTTAGCTTTTATTTCAGTCTCATCAAATTGTAGTTGGGTTATGAAGTTAGATGTAACTGGAGAGATGGTAACAGGATCCGGGGAAGAACTAGAAAAGTTTGACTCGAAGTTTAGGGCGAAAAGATTAACTATTTCCGAACCACTAGTAGCTACCATATGATCTAAATGCATTTGTGACGGTAAAGTTGACAGATTGCCGCGCTTGTCCTTAATAAATTTCCAAAAGGCTTTTACGTTTTTAGGGATATCATTTTCTATTTTATTTTTGTAGTCACTGTAGCACTGGTCTATTAATTTATGACAACGACTACGTAATATATCAAACTCAAGTTTGTCACGCGGGTTACCAAATTTACGGTATCTTCTTCTGATTTTTTCTTTTTCGCGTAATTGTTTAATAAGTACTTGGGTGTACCAGGTGGGATATTTAGATCGTTTAGGCGTACGTTTCGGCACGGACTCTCCAATAAATTCATACAATTTTTTGTAAAATATAGACAACATGTCGTTCACTCCATTACAGTCAGAGAATTCAGCTTCCCACTGAATATCTTGAAGTCTGTTTATGATTTTATCATAGTCAGCCTTATAAAAGTTGTAATCTGATCTCTCCTTAGGCTTTAGGTATTTAATCTTACAACTCTGTAAAGAGATCAGTAGATCGGGATGCTTGAGATCAAGTTTACTAATGAGATCGAGAGGTTGCGTTACCTTTACATGTTCAATGTTACTTATAATTAAATCCAGGTATCTACCATCACAATTTGGTATGTTATTAAGCTGATTTAAGTTGTTGACAGACATAAAATCTATGAGTGAGTATCCCAAAGTGCAATCATAATTAGAAGGAACCATTATTGGGGCATTGTCGTCACTTTTAGCCCACTCAATGAAACCCAATATGAATAATATCTTAATAAGTATAAAACTCTACAAACAATAATTATTGATTCAAAATATATATTATGTGCACAGCTTTAATGTCCTGTTGGTCTAGTGATTTAGCCTTCTAAGACCTAGACAGCAGACACAATAGAAAATCAATTGTGTTCGGCATTTAAAAGGATTACCGGCTTTACGACTTTAAGTACCGGGCCGTGATCTCGGGTCGAGATGATGTTCGATTCTCGGGTCGAATGAAAAGTATGTTTTCAATTTTTCGGAAATAGCTCGGGTTTGTGATCACCTATCCGCATTTGGCAAGCGTGGTGGCATTAAATATAATAGTTTATTTCAATTCAAAGATTACATTTGATCCATTGTTGTTACTATGACTTATAATTAAGTTAGTAACAAGGAATTACTAAAAACAAGTAAGAAAGCAGAAAAAGACACCTACACCATTTACCTCAGTTAGCCGAATACGATTAAGCCTAGTTCCATCATAGTAGCGATAACTTGATTTCTATCATGGAGGCCTTTGCCATGCAGTGGGCCAGTATATAGGCTGATACTTTTACATAATTTTAGCAATAAAGATATTTTTATTCTTATTCTATATTTTATTCAAAACTTCTGTTTGTCAAGCTTCATAGCGATAGCTGCAATTCTATGAGTGCTATTTATACGATTTTGAATGGCTCTCGGGTAAAATTTTCTTTTTTAAATTATCGTTTTATGTGTGGGATGTGTCGACATGATGATTTTTTTGCTTTAGGGTTTGCGCATTTCCAAATTACACAGAAACGCAATCGGATTTTTTAAAATTACCTCTTTTAATGAGCTTAACTTACTTGTCTAATTTCTCAGTTGCTAAATAACAAGATATACATAATTGGCTGCAGTAACAGAGACAAACACGAGAAGTTTATTCATAGACGTCCCAAGGAACTCAAATATTGAGCAAGTTAGCCCGCAGCGAGACTGTATGCCACGACTTACTAACTTCTTCCTGTATCGAATGGGGACCTATGGGTATGGGTATACTCCTGATTGTTGCAAATTGGGAATTAAAAGAGATGCTATTTTTAACCCTCGACCAAAACGGGGTGTTATAAATTTCACGTGTCTGTGTGTGTCTATCCTTGGCATCGTAGCTGCCGATCGGATGAACCGATTTTAATTTTGTTTCTTTTGTTTGAAAGGTGATTTAATCGGGAGTGTTTTTAGATATGTAAGATAAAAACTGATCCAAGATGGCCGCCGCCCGTTAGGGATAGAGTTCCACTCATCATCTTGTTCCCTACCACAGACAAGGTGACGGCCATGATGGTTTCCTCTCGGAAAAAAAGGATTAGGTACATCTCCTAATGGGCGAGGCATTGCAACATTTTAAGACCTATTTTTTTCGAAAATATGGGTCAATTTTGAGGAACTAATTTCAGTTTTTTATCTCTTATTCCATTATTTAATTAGGTAGTTGCAAGAAAGTGAGAAGGAAAAAAAAATCTGAAGAAAAAACCGCCTTCAAAAACCACGAACTAAAAAGTATTAATACTTTAAACACTTTATACGCCTCAAATAACATTTTATAACATTACACTCGAGAAAAGGTTTTACCGAAGTCGACGCCCAATAATTTCTTGTTATTTAATACAACATTCAATTATTCAACAGGGATTAGGCGCCAATTTCGGTAAAACCTTTTCTCGAGTGTACTGTTTTAAAAATGTTATTTAAGGTGTATAAAGTGTTAAAAATATTATTTTACACTTTTAGGTCATGGTTTATGAATGAGATTTTTTTTTGCTGAATTTTTTGTTAAGTCTTTTAGTGGCCCATTTTTTGGCAGCACAGAATCATTTAAATCGGTTCATAAATGGAAAAGTTATCGGCGAACAAACATTATATTACATATATATATAATATTATATATGTCGAATTGAGAACCTCCTTTTTTGAAGTCGGTTAAAAAGGTTAATTTACGTCTTGTGAACACGTCATCTTTGGAGAAAGGTTTGGTCAAATTCAGTTTTGAGTATCCTCATACATAATAATAGCGAAAAGAAAGCTTTTTTTATGATATAGGTGGCAGACGAGCAGAATCACCTGATGGTAAGCGATTACCGCCGCCCATGGACGCCTGCAACACCAGTGGTGTCACAAGTGCGCTGCTTACCTTTTAACCCCCCTTCCCCTGGAATGGGCCTCCGGTACCCTCACTCACGCAGCGAAACACAGCGCATGCACAGCTTCACGCCGGTTTTCTTTGAGGACGTCGTATTTCTCCGGTCGAGCCGGCCCATTCATGCCGAAGCGTGGCTATCCCACTGTTTAAAAGTTAAATAATACCTTTATAGTAACGATTAGGTACGGTCAGCATCAAAAGTAGCTTAACACTTTAGTACCATGTCATAGTATAAAATAGATCCTTTATCTGCCTTTTCGTGTGATCTTTTACGTAAACGTTTTACGTTGTGACATCTTTCCACAACCGTTTTGGCTTCAGTATGTAATACAAAGTCAACGGATAAAGTTGCGAGTATCTCTGAAAGCAAACAGACTGCAGTACTATAAACGCTAGTAAGCAAAGTTACTGCCCCATGTTTGAGTTGCCACCGCTGGGACTAATATGTGTAAACAACTTGGGAATTGTTGTACAGTGAAAATCTTCGCAGATGTTTCATACTTGTGAATTGGTAGACATTTCTCCCTACATCGTTCCTACGTCTCCCTACGTCTCTTAAACAACATTCTGTTCTACGACCTTTGAAAGTTCGTCAAAAAAAAATTCAACTCCTTCGTAAAAATGACCAAGTCACGTGCCGTGTGGTCCCCGGCAGAGTAGAATAGGCCACCCTCACTCTGACCGAGGTGTCGCAAAAGGCGACTAAGGTAAAGCTGCTGGCATGATCATCAGCACACAGAGAAGGAAAACTCTGCATTTATATCAAAACCCTCGCCAACCCGTCTGCCAAGCGTGGTGAGTATGGCAATTACCCCTCATGTGATTGAGGGAGGCCCGTGCCCCAGCAGTGGGGACTTAAATGGGCTGATGATGATGATGATAATGACGTGAAAGAGTTAGTAAACGTTGACTGCTTCGGTGGCGCAGTGGTTGGTGGGTCGCACTTTAAAGCGACGGCTACGCTTGGAGTTCCGAGTTCGATCCCCGGGTCGGGCCAAAGTTTGTAATTAAATTTTTCTGTTAGGAAATTCTCAGTGTCAGCTCGTAGTCTGGAGGTGGCGGTCTTGTACCCTCGCGCCTTGGAAAGCACCTTAAGCCGTTGGTCCCGCGCCTGATGTCCCTGGGTCGTCTCACACTGGTGTCCCATCTTGTGTCTTCGCAAGCACTTGTGCATTATACTAAATAAATAAATTGATTGGCTGCCATGACCGAAATATCGGTTTGAAGGACATTAATATTAGCGATATTTCAAAAGTCATATAACATATGTGGTTCAGAATGGTTGGTACCGTGTCAAAGTAACTCTTCTGCCTAATAAGTCAGTTTATAAGGGGTACGTACAAAATGTTACTTCGACATGGTACTAATGTGTTTAGCTACTTTTGATGCTAATCGTACAACATGTGGTTAAAAGGGTGTACTCGTAAATACCGGTTTACCCTGTATATGCAGAAGATTTAAAGACCTTTAATACTCTTGCACGCAATCTTCGTTGTACACATCCTGTAATACCTAGTTTTTTAAGTTTTCATACTTTATTTGAGTGCAGTAAAAGTATATTCATTAATTCTTAATGAAAAGTACGCGGCAAATGTTCTGCATTAAGATTAAAAGCGGAGGAAACATTACCAACACATGAGTTTCCTTTGTCCTATTGAAGATTCACCTCATGGACCAGTATGAAAATGCAAACGGATCATCTTTATTTAAGCATGAGAGAAAAAATGTAAATGCTTGATTTCCTCACAATCATAGAAGAACAACTTACATCTTCCCAATTGCTAAACGAAAAACTTGGATTTCAAATGACTTCCTTGGACCACTTTGAAAATATTTCCATAACTTTTAACAAATGAAACCCACCATAACCATTTAAGTCCTGAACTACCAACAAAGCCGGCTCGACTTCGCACTTTTCCACTATTGCTCGTTCTTTGAGAATTTTTAGGAAGTAACATAAAAGAGTTTGAAACTATTAAATGAAATACCCCGAGTTGCCCGACGCTTCGTCTCGGCACAGTGTAAAAGATAAGGCAGTAAGGATTAAAATAAAAAAAAAAAACAAGTATCCTGCGAGCGAATCATCACTTACCTGTTAATGATTAACGGTCAAAAGTTTATTCTAAAAATATTAACGAACAATTCTTGTTTATTAAAAGTTCCTAAAGCATGTAGATACGGTCCTGATGACGAAATCATAATAAAAGATACTTAGATAGATAAACTTTATTGCACAAAAAAAACACAATTTAAAAAACTAGGCATTACAAAAACTTAAATGTGCAATTTCGGTGGTCTTATCGCTGGAAGTGATTTCTACCAGACCAACCTCCAGGCAAAGGACATTTGATAGAATAGGGAAATAAAAGTTTTTAGTATTATTGTAATAGTATTTAGTGTTATGCAATTTTATAATAATAATACTAATTCTCACAACATCTCATACGTTGACTGATTCCGTACTAAGTAGCTTAAGCACTTGTGTTACATATATCAGACAACAGAGGAACACAAATATATACTTAAATACACATATATCACCCAGACACTGAACAAACACAAGTGTTCATCGCACGAATGTTTGTCCAGGGTGGGGATCGAACCCACGACCTTTGGTGTAAGAGGCAGGGTCACTACCAATTGCGCCATCCGGTCAGCCTATAAGCATTGACTAAATTTATTTGGGAATCAATAAACAGTCTAATAATGTTTACTTACTCAGTCACAGTGAATAATATATTCTGCTAAAAGACTGCTAAGTAAAAGTTTTTTAAAATAATAAGTTTGTGTCAAGATTAAAAAAATAAAAATTAAAAAAGCACCGCCTTCAAAAAACCACGATCAAAGTGAAATTATTTATAACACTTCATTCGCTTCACTTAACACTTTGTTTCTTAGCGTAGTGGGGGTAGGGAGAGTGGCCCACCCCGGACATCAGTATTGATTGGCGGTAAAATTTCAAAATAATGTCGAACATTTTATAAATTATAAAATCGAACCCATTGAAATAGCTCGAAATTCGTCATTACTTATCCTCGTGTTTTCCGAGAGGACCTACTGCTATAATAGTCTTCCGCCACGGGCGGGCTATGTAAATCCACGCCATGGTGTCTCGATTTAGAACAAAAGTGTGGAAGTGGAAACTAACGCCACCTACTGGTCTTAGAGTACCAAAAAAGCGGCTGCTTTTTGCATTCGTTAGTTTGTGAGCAAGTACTAATTACTAAGTGTTCCGGTAGATGTCACTATGCATTTTTACATCGCGCAATCAAAGCGTGTTTCCAAAACAATGACCTCAAGCTGCCTAGACTATTATTAATTATTTAAAATATTAGAAATGCCTAGGTAGCTTTAGTTTCCATATATTTTGAATTTTGGTATCAAGTAAAGATCCATTTATGTAAGCATAACAGGCTGTTGTCATTCAACGCGACGGTGGCCGGGAAGCAGAAAAAACTCGAAATTGACACTCTATTTCAGATAAACATTTTACTCTATGAACCACGCTTCGCCACTGGTCGCTTTTGATACACTACACTCTTCTACATTTCACTGTGTCCTCACGTTAGCGCGCCTCTGAAAGGACTCTCGAGAAAATGTACCGCATTCATAGGAAACTAACTCGCGACAGCAGTGAGAAATGTTGATAAGTTTGAGTGGTCGGACGAGCTTGCTGTAACTAACGCACGTGAAAGTGATGTCTCCGTTGAAGGTTCAAATGGAATGACACGAAAAGTACAACTTTCCAGTACTAGTACCGTAAAACAGTTTATTATCGTATTGTTTATTTTATGCTAGTGGCGGAGAAACGAACAAGCGATTCACCTGATGGAAAGTAATCAACGCCGCCCATGAACATCCCCGAAATTAAAGAGATCGCTAATTTATTAATAATAATAATTCTCACAATATCTCATAGGTTGACCTGATTCCGTACTAAGTAGCTTAAGCACTTGTGTTACAGACATCGGACGACAGAGGAACACAATATACTTAAATACATATATACACCCAGACACTGAACAAACACAAGTGCTCATCGCATGAATGTTTGTCCAGGGTGGGGATCGAATCCACGACCTTTGGCGTAAGAAGCAGGGGCACTACCAACTGCGCCATCCGGTCAGCAAATGTGTGACCGGCCTTTTAAAAAAAGAGTACGCTCTTCTCTTAAAGGTCCCTAAGTTGTAGCCAGGAAATACTCCTGCAGCCAAACCGTTCCACAGAACTGTAGGTACGAGGTAGAAACTGTTAAAAAAAATGTAGAAATTAACACTATGAAATTATTTTATGGTGATAAATAATATTTTAATCATTATTATCATCTAAGCGCTAATTGTTCCCGGTTGTGTTATAAGCTAGCGCTCCGGAACCCGGGATTCTCTGGTCAATAAAATGTAATTTAAAATATCTATAAACAAAATTCTAGTAATTTATTTAAGTAGCAATGAAATAGTAATTAAGAGGGAGGCCCTTTACACGTCTACTCAAGAAAAAAGAACTTACCATAATAATAATACAAAACACAACACACATACCAAAATACACACATTTAAATTTAGAAACCTACATATATTTTTAAAAGCACATACCTACCTACTTAACATACGCGGAGCAATAGGGTACTTGACTAAGCTCGAGATTTTACAAAATATAAATATTTTATCAAAATATAGGCAAATATGTGCCAATAGCGAATTTTTTCAATTAAAAATGTAACGTCCAGCCGGTTTTATGGTCACAAGTCCATTTTATAAGTATGATGAATAATTATAACATTGAATAGCCCATACAATATTCAAATGAAATGCATACAAAATACTGTCGTGTGACGTCACATCTTAGTAGCCATTTATATGGAGTGTTTTGGATTTGCCCAAAATAATGTTATTTTAATAATTTTAATTAGTTGTGATATCTCAGGTAGTTTAAATGAGAATCAAGTAATTCTTTCAACGATGTTTCTATCATTGAGAGGTCATTTGATTACGAGACTAGCAAAAAAAGGCATGGACCCAGAATCTGCGGTTGTAACATTCACTCAATAAAAAAAAGAACCCAGGATCCTCTAAGTATATTCATAGTTTTATGATTGCCATTTAACAAGGGTTGTTAAAACACGAGCGAGATTTCAGAGAACAACCCTTGGCGAGTTTTATATTAGTATTCGCGTCGCGAGTGTTTTATTACCAAAGTATGTACCAAAGATTCATCATCATCAGCCCATTTAAGTCCCCACTGCTGGGGCACGGGCCTCCCTCAATCACATGAGGGGTAATTGCCATACTCACCACGCTTGGCAGACGGGTTGGCGAGGGTTTTGATATAAATGCAGAGTTTTCCTTCTCTGGGTGCTGATGATCATGCCAGCAGCTTTGCCTTAGTCGCCTTTTACGACACCTCGGTAAGAGTGAGAGTGGCCTTTTCTACTCTGCCGGAGACCACACGGCACCTCGTTGATTACTCCTACCTATATGTATTTGTTTGTCCGTATTGTACTTATTTTTTTTTCTGGTCTCCTTAACTTCACCCCAGTGAATGTTTAATTTTGTAACAGAAATTTTACTCTTGGAAAAAAACTTGCAAGAACACACTATATTACGCATAGTAATAACCCAAATGATCCCGCACCGACACTGTTACAAAAAAAACCTCACGAAAATACTTCGGCTATGGAATGAACTCATTTAAAGGTTAAACTAACCTACTAACTTTTTTACCGTGGGAGAGCCACGCTTCGGCATGAATGGGCCGGCTCGACCGGAGGGTTACCACGGCCTCACAGAAAACTGGCGTGAAGCAGCACTGTGCTGTGTTTCGCTGCGTAAGTGAGGGTGCCGGAGGCCCGGAGGAGGAAAGTGGGATTTAAAGGTTGGTATCGCACCTGACTCCACTGGTGTCGCGAGTGTCCATAGGCTGCGGCAATTGCTTACCATAAGGTAATCCGTCTGCTCGTCTGCCACCTATTACATTAAAAAGTAGTACTAAAAGCAGATAAATAGCTGCTACTCGTACACCAAACAAATTTCTTCTTCTTCCTTGAGTGCCACCTTCTATCGAAGATTGGCGATCATAATGGCGATTTGGTGAAGATCGCGGGAATCCATTGGATGCGGGCGGCACAGGACCGATCTGTGTGGAGAACATTGGGGGAGGCCTATGTCCAGCAGTGGACGTCTATTAGCTGAAATGATGAATGGCGATTTGAAAACTTGATACAGCTGCTCTAAATAGAGAACGGATGTTTTTATTAGGTGTACCCCTGGCGCAGATTTTTAAGCCAAAATTAGAAGGAAACTTCTTCTTAATAGTTAAACGTTACTTTTCTGAATATGAAACGCACGAATGCTAGCGTACAGAATGTTATGTGTAGTGGTTTTATCATTATTTCGCATTCCACGTTCACACTTTCAATGAAATATTCCGCATAAAATTATCAAAAAATGTAGTGAAAAGATCTGTGTCCCACATAGCGGTATGGAACACTTTTGTCCCGGACTTAATGCACTGGCACTCGCTTGGAGCACTGTGTTTGTGCGGCAACTATATGAGACTGGGTTGAATTCTTGTATGTATCCGGTAAGGATAGGGTTACCAGGTCGAAAATAAAAGTAAAAAAAAGTTCTGTTACCCATTAATTAATCTGGAGACTTGATTGCAGTTAGGACAGAAGTTTGAACAGAGTTCTTTTTGACGGTTCGTGGCATGAGTGTGTGTGTTTTTTTATGAGAAAGGGAGGCAAAAGAGCAAGCCAGTCACCTGATGGTAAGTGATCACTGCCGCTAATGGATATCAGCCACACCAGAGGGAGTGAAGATGCGTTGCCGGCCTATTTGGAAGGTATAGACTCGTTTCCCCGGCACTGTCAGTGTTTAGGAGTAGCGGTTACCATTTATTCGATGAACAGGCTGTTACTAGACAGACATGATCTACCGCCGACCACATCATCACTTACCTTCAGGTGAGATTGCGGCCAAATGTCTGGCTGTTTAAAAAAAACCATCAGGCGTAGTTAAAAAAAATGTAATAGGGTCGTTCTTCTTTTTTATCGACAATGAACCCGTCCTCAGTAACTTAATAAGTAAATAATTAATAAAAAATATACAAATAAAACATCAAGATATTCCTAATTTACCACGAAAAGCAGCTCAGCTAAAATGGGATTGGGCTGGTCACGTCTGCCGCATGCCGGATAATTTTTGGGCGAAAGTCACCTCAAAATGAATGCCCAATTGAAAAAGTAAGAAGAGACCACGCGGCAGGCCGAGAAAACGATGGAGGGACGATCTCGATGCCCACCTAAAGGATTGGACGACTGCGGCTCGTGACCGAAAACGTTGGAAAGAGGGTAGGGAGGCCTTTGCACTACAGTGGGACAGTGCAGGCTAGCAATAATAATAATACCATGAAATAATGACATGGTTTCATCACCATATAGGTACTTTAGCATGATTTAACTATGTAAAAAAATATGTAAAGCGTGACAGAGGTGTAAATGGCACTAATTTCAGGGGACCTGACGGAGGTGTCTTTTTCAAAAGTATTCTTTATCAATTAAATTTCACATCCTAATAATGTAATAGTCCATCTGTAAAAAAGTTTTTTAACGAATATTTAGGAAATACTATTTATCATTTGTAGTATGTTATATAAAGTTAAATGTTTATTTGTAAGTTTGGCTCATTGTCGATAAAAAAGAAGAACGACCCAATAAGACCATTTGAAAAGCCTTATCTTATAGTGTTCATTCTTTTTGGACATCATTTGAAAATACAATGGAATACAACAGCTAGGTAACTGGGACAGTAGGTAGGGAGGTAGTACCCCAGTGGGAAACTGGGGTAGTAGTGCATGAAAATAACGATGGGTCGATGATATGGCTAGAGTTGGAGCATCTACAAGAACCCTAGTAGCTTTTAAGTAGCTAGAAATAAGGTCGACCTGTATTAAGAAGATATAATGATACATACAGCACTTAAAAAGGGATGGTAGCATTTTTTATGCTAGAGGCGACAAACGAGTAAGCAAGTCACCTGATGGAAAGTAATCATCGCCGCCCATGAACATCCGCCAAAATCAGAGAGATCGCTAATGTGTTGCCTACCTTTTTAAAAAAGAGTACGCTCTTCTCTTGAAGGTCCCTCAGTCGTAGCCGTCGGGAAATACTCCCGCAGGCAAACCGTTCCACAAAACTGAGATATGTGGTAGAAAGTTCCGCGAAAATGCACAGTATTAGACCGCCATCCATCGAGTCAAAGTCACAGTCAAAGTCAAGTATTTATTGCCTTCAGAATGTTATTACAGATCTTATGAAATACAAATCCGG